>JBBPNX010000683.1:0-15446 GCA_038091155.1 Harrya chromipes
AACGTCGATCGGGTGTCCGGGAGAGATCGGGGAGGTGCTAATCGAGGAAATACGCTTGTAGACCTAGAGAGACTGAACTTTGAAAACATTTATTTACAGTTGGTATGCGTTATGAGAAGAACTGAGAACATCAACTGAGCGCTGAACGGCGAGGCTCATCAAGGATGCCGATATGATGAATATTTGAACGAGAAATTCTACCAGCAAGACAAATATGTAGCAGAGTTCTGAATCCATTCTGCTAATTGGTGCCTCAGGAAAGGGTCTAGTCGGGTCTGGTATTTCGATACGACAGAATCCTGGGTATCGCGCGGGCGCATGACAACGATACCTATTTCTCTGGGTCCCGATCAAGGGAGGAAATCACATTTGAATAGCAAAAACACATCACTTCGTGCGAGAGAACATCGATCAAACACAAGTCTCGTGGAAAACCCTGACAAGGTCCTTCTGAAACCGAGCAAGGTACGCGACCAGTTCCTCGTCGGGAAGCGTGGCATAGTCCAACGCTTGCATGAGTTGCGACCGCAGCTTGAGTACGAAAAGGATTCAGGTCAATCAACCCGAGTGTGGTCCACAGCGGCAAGAACGTACCTTGATGACGGCGCGGCGTCTCACTGCCGTGATCGTCGTTTCACTCTCTTCGTCTCTTCGCGCATGTAGGTCCGTCAGCGCCTTTGCGACTCTTCTGCCTTCTTCTATCACGTCGTCGGGCAAATCGGCAAGTCGGGCAAGTTCGAGACCTATGTATATTGCAAATTACTATCAACTCGCCCTTAAGCAAGGACGACCAACCATGGTGATCTAGGTCTTCAGGAAGTCCGTCCGTTATTCTGTATCGAGTGAGGAATGAGTGGTATCCGCCTAGAGGTCACTTACTTGTACTTGAACACCACCCCGAGGCTTGACGCTGATTGTCGTGTGCGCTAACAGACCATTCCTGTTATGACAGAAGATTGGAGAATGGCGGTCACTGACCTGGACAGAAAGATGTAGACTGAAGAATGATTGGGTAATCAAGCACTCATTTATCGGAGGTAGACTCTTACTTTACCACCGAGGGTTGTCGGGAGAGCGTTGACGACAATTCATGAAAGTGACTAATGGGAGGCTGAAACCACAATGGGCATTTATAGGAAGGGAGGACGCACGTTGTGAAGAGTACAAAGCACTACAGACAACGCGTTAGCAGAGTTGAATTTTAACACTATACCTACCTTGATCTTGATGAGTTCTTCTGCAATGGCGTGTGCGATCCCTGCACCCTCACAAGGAGAAGTTCCACGACCCAACTCGTCCACCAGGACAAGTGTTTTGGGTGTCGCAAGGCCTATTCATGGTGTGAGCACACATTCAACGAAAGTGAATACACATCCCTAGTATCATTGCCGAAGTGGTCATCTCGTTTGCAAATGTGCTCAGGTTTTTCTCTATATCATCGTCGTTGGACAGTCGAGATAAGAGGGCATCATGGATGCTGAGAACACGGAAATGATGAATCATGATCTTGCCAGTGAGCCAGACAGCTTACCGAAAGCTGGCATAGTCCGCAGGAACGAAGCAACCACACATTGCCATGATGACCAAGAGCCCGGTCTGACGAAGGTATGTACTCTTCCCTGAATTCTTATCAGGAACACGCATTCCATGCCCAATCTCAGGCGTACCAGACATGCTGAACGAAACTGCTGAGCCATTATCTGACGGAACGAGAAATCCGCTCACTTCGGGCCCTGAATGATTTGGAAGTGAGAGGCATCACAACAATATATGTCATTCGCAACCAATGTCCCGGCAGCATGCACGGTTTCAAGAATTGGGTGCCGACCCGATTTGACCGCAAGCGTACCTGTAAACTCTGGACGGACTGCGTGATCATACACGTCCTTCAGTAGGGCGACTCGCACAGCAGCGAAGAAATCACCATAATTTCTCACTGACAGCAGGATCAACACTGGCTCATGCTTTGTAAGTCAAAACTCACTTATCGAAGCATGCGCAAGCGACCAGAGGAGGTCAATCAAGGCCACCTGGCAGAGTGAGAAACTTACGACATGAAGAGAGAGAACATACCGCTTCAGATGCAGTGTATAGAGCACCAGAGTGCGACAAAACTTCAGTCACTAGTTCTTGGATAATCCTGGTGGTGTCATTCAGCGCATATATGCTTCATCAGGCACATATTTACTTGTCACTGAGAATCAGGATCTCATCCAGCGCATCCTTCATCCGTGCATTCATCTTCTTCTACGAATAGCCAGCATGCATTCACCTCATGTCGGAAGCAAGGCGAGATTACACACCAATTCCATGCTGGAAAATATTAACCTTCCCTTTTGTGCCGAAACGTTCAAGAAACCTCCGGGAATTTCTCCTTCCAAATCGTCTTTCTTCAGTGCAAAGACGAAACCACTTTCTTGATAGACCAATGTCATCGGCAATTCGTGCTTCTGCGACAACGCAGTATTCAGCTGGTATATATCACCAACATTCTCCCTGAAGGTTTCTCGCGCCACGTCGAGGAGGCGGTTACGGTTAGCCTAAAAATAAAGCTGTTCCATTCGCTGATCTCAAGCGTGAATCAGCGATCAGCTTACCTTGACAGCATACACTCTTGCATTGACGCCCGCGAGACCACCCTAAGTGTAAAGCAACGTCAGCGAACGCAAGCGACCCCCGAGCAGTCCAACCTTATTTGAACCGACCCCATCATTCAAATTATCGGTGATGAGGTCCGCGATAAGTGCAAGGCGATTATCCGAGATCATCTGGAAGATTCATCAGACGGAGATCATATATGTTATCGGCCATTCTTGCCTACCTCATGCATTAGTTGTAAGAGCTGGGATTCGCTATTTGCCAGTGCTTTCCGCAGGAAGGGCAGGCTTCGAATGACACTCTGAAGAGCAAGCATCTGGGATACCCGAGAGGAGGCAGATTTGGCGGAATTCGAAGGGCGAACTTCAAAAGATGCAAGCTAAACAAGTTAGAAGTATGAGCCGATGCTACAAGTAAGGGTCGGATCCCCTCACGGACGAGATCAATTTGTCAAGGTCCAACTTGTTGAGGGACCTGAGTGCACTGCGTGTCTCCGAGAACCGATCTTCATTCTCTACGAGCTCTACATCATAAATCAGTATAGAAACGCAGGGTAAAGGAACGTCAAAGTGCCTGCTACTGCATCAAGACGGGCATTGATAGCCTCAAGCCCTAGCGCGTTCGATGTTTAGTCGTCAACCGATCGTCACGGACGGCGCAAACAGAAGGTCACATACCCGTCAAAGGAGCCAAAATGTTTGTGCGCAATAACCGGGACGCCATCGCAGTGTACGTGTGATTGAGAACTCTGCTCCCATAGTCAACGATATTGTATCACACCAATCAAAGGTGTCTTACCCAAAGAGCGTGTGAGACGACTTCTTGCGCATCACATTCTTGACGAGTTCAAGATTTTTCGCTGTCTCGGGGTCAATCATCATCGTGCCCTCGACGGACGCGTAGCAAATACGAAGTGAACCAGGCGAAAAGCGGGTGTTCATGCGGTTTTCGGCGTACTTGAACAACGCGGACGCCGCAGAAAGTGCATAGTACCTATCGCACATCAGTAACAGCCAAGGGCAACAATTCAAGACGCATATATGCACTTGTCCGACACGGCGACAATCGTGGCAGTCCGCTCGTCGTTCTCGACGCATAATTGTGTGATGAAATCCATTCCTGCGACGTGGTGATAATGATGACACGACAACAACAACAACTCCTCAATGGACACACCTGCGCTATCGTTCCAGTACTTTCTCGCGACTGGCTCCAAAGGTACGTTGGGGAATTCCTCCATTATATACTGGACTAATAAGGACGTGGTTGGTGGCTTCTTCCCGGCAGATGCCAGCATCGCATCCGTAGCAGCGATGAACGTATCGGGAACGAGAACGAGCGAAGGATAATGGATATGCATCTGATGCAGCGTCTTGACGTACGTCGGGCGGTCTGCCAGCTTCAAACATAAAAGTCCCAGTTCATGAGGCAGACCAGACGGATGAAGAAACGATAACCATCAATGAGGAGATCCGATCCTACCTGCACAAGCATGACGCGTCCCGTGTCTTTATCCATGGCCGCTATGCCTACTTCGTGTGCAACTCCACGACTTTCGAGGAGAGCGATCACATAGCTTCCTTCATGTCTTGTTGAGGCGGCGGTCTGTGGGCGAGCAGTTCCTGGACGCGTCGTTCCGGAGCGTGCGGTCCACGGGCGTGTCGTGATAGTATTACGCGACTGGCCCGTGTAGGAACGAGATGGCGTGGATGTCATCGCTGTCAATTCGTCTGTGTGGGAGAGGATGATAGTATGAAAGATAACTCAACCTTCTACATGCAGGCAAATGATTCCTCGAATAACCTGAGAAGCTTAACCGGTTCGGCATCACAAACAACGTATCTTCGTATAGTAAACTGTATGCTTATTCTACATGGAATGGCTGGACATGAAAAGGGGGTGGAAACATAAAAAAATCGAAGACGACAAAAGCAAGCCAAGACTAGGTGCTAGCTTAGATACCATCTCATCCCAAGAGCCCGCACGTCGACTAGCTCATCCCAGCAACGGCAACAGGCATATTGGAACGAAACAATGAGATGGACCCGAGCTAGTACCTGACAACAAATCAACAAGATGCGACTGCAGGGAACCTACTCCCACGACGGCGATGTGCTGTAGGAATGAGAGCGAGCGGTAGATCCGTTTTGGGCAGGGCTGGAAGGCGACCACTGTGGTGACGTCGGACTGTATGCTGGAGACGCCGGAGCTGGTGGAGGTGACTGTCAATAGTCCGAGCATGTATGCAGCAAGATACTTACAGTACGCCGGAGCTGGTGGACCAAATAGGTTAACGAATGAAACAATGGACCAGGAGGAAAAACTCACAAGCAGGGGAATACGTAGGTGACGTGGGAGCTAGGAAAGATAAGTACGCTGAACTCGGGCGTGTTGAGGGTACTTACAATATTTGGGAGATGAGGGCGATGTCGGGGAGGTCGGAGAATATTTCGGCGAAGAGGGAGACATATGTGCTGGGGCTGCCAGCCACGTTAACATAGATGTCCAAGGAGTGACGATGAAGAGACTTACAAGCTACAGTAACAGAAAGGCAGAATTAGGTGCGTCAGTAACACAGCTAATGAAGAAGGTAAAGATCATACTCGGTGAATCTACAGACATGTCAGGACTTGTGCAACAGCGAATGAAACGAAAATACTCACATCTCGGGGATGCGGGGCTGAACGATGGACTGGTTGGCGAATACCGTGGCGACGTAGGGCTAAACGACGGCGACTGCGGACTATACCTCGGCGATGTAGGCGAGAATGACGGTGACGTGGGTGAGTATCTCGGGCTCGTGGGTGAGTATCCCGGCGATGTCAAATTTAGTGCAGGAGATGTGGGCGAGTAAGTCGGCGATGTGGGTGCCCTGCCTCGGTCGTAGAAAGGCGACGTTGCGTACGGCGAGGTTCCAAAGGGTGACGTCGCACCACCGAATGGCGACTGAGGGACATAGGGAGACGTGGGCGAGTACGCGTTTGGAGAACTCGGACTGTAGCCTGGTCCAGCAGGCGACATTCCGCCGGCACCAAGAGGGCTTTGTCCGTACCCAAGGAACGAGAAGCTTGCGGCATCTTCACCACCTTGGACGGCAAGTGGTGAGAACGCAGCCGACTCGCCTTTGAATGCGGTCTCCGACCATGCAGGAGAGTTGGTGTCGTATGGCGTCATTGCCACTTGTCCTGGCGTCATACCGCCGTCGACGTGTGCTGCGAGCATGTTTTGAACCGGGAGGCGGTGATCGACAATGGCATCCTTGAGCATCTCGATGTCCAGCGCAACATCGAAGGCGCCAGTTCCCATGGGGGCCAACTGCCCAAACATCACGTTCTCCGCAATACCGTGACAGTCATCTTTCTCTCCTACTGCTGCAGCCTCCATCAAGATTTCCACCGTCTCCTCGAAGGAGCAACGCATGAGGGCACCCGTGTCAGCGCGGTTGATACCATGTCGAGTGATTGCCATCAGTGTGCCACGGTGCGTCATGAGGTCGCAGAGCAACGCGAGATGCCTGTAGTTGACATACGAACCATCGAATTCGATGACACCACGCAACTCCCTCATGATGGCTGCACGTGCCGCCTCGATGCCCAACACATCGAACACCTCCACGCAGCTGTTCGAGTACGTGCGCGTGAAGTCGACGCCGTCAACACACATGACCGTCTTGAGGTTGACACCATCCGTCTCCAACATCCACTCTTTCTTCGTCTTGATAGCGCCCTCCTCATTGTGGAATACCTTGTCATGCTCCTGCAAGAAGACGCGACGAATGTCGGGTACCCCGCGAAGACTGACGGAGTTCAGCATCGTGTTCTCCAGCTGGCGGAGGAATATATCTTCTTCGACCGCTCCCATCGCATCCTCGTCCTTGTCCGCCCCACCAAGCACACGGCATCGGATGACAAGTTTCTCGGAGTTGTCTTCACTCCAGATGACGAATAAATCCGTCTTGAAGCTCTCCGCGATCCGACCAGCGACGTACGCCATCGTCAGCTTCCTGTCTATCATCCGTGCACGGTCTAGTACCAGTCGGAGGAGCCACGGGGACTGGAGATGTAGCTTCGATTCGATATCTTCGTCTGGAATCGCGAAGAACGACTCCACGAAGACGGAATCCTCCTCGATGATGGTCGAAGTAGGATCAGGGTCGTACCAGATCTCTACGGCGGCGGTAACGGTTCGAAGCGACGTATATGCCAACTCTTGTTCCACATTCTTCGCCAGCGTACTACTTTCGGCAAGTTCCGGTTCCAGGTAGACGGAGAGCGACGGCGTCTTGATGTTAGTGGCGACATTGATGATCTCCTTCAAACGCGGTACACCGAGAGTGACGTTCTTGCTGGAAACACCAGCATAGTGGAACGTGTTCAACGTCATCTGAGTGGCAGGTTCACCGATCGACTGCGCAGAGAGTGTGCCGCACATCTCGCCAGGATTCACAAGCGACTGATTGAACTTAGCTTCGATTTCTCCCAAAACCCATTCGAAGGCCTCCCGATTCAGATGGTACTGCTCCAGCACGCGTCGCGTCGCCAGCGTGGCACGTACATGCATGCGGAAGGTGAGCGACGCGTTGGTTTGCACCTCTTTGCTAATTGGGTCTTCCCCGGAGACGGCAACAAGTCGATCGGCGAGTTGATGAACAGCGTCCACGATATACGAGGGTTCGAGGTCGCTGGGCTTCCGCCGATCGATGTGGAAGATTTGGGTGGCATTCTGGATGATGCGCTGGAGATTGACAGGGAGATAATGGGGCGTGAGGCCGTCCGCGCGGGGGAAAATAAACTTTCGTAATACACGGCGATCTTCTACGAGGCGAGTGTATTCTTCGTCCAATTTGGCTTGCAACTCCAATGAGCTATCATCAATGCCAATCTGCAGAACACCTGGTAACAAGCCTCCTTCTTTATCCGTCACATCCACCCGGTAGTTGTGCTCAAACTCCTTGTCCGACATTCCGAACGTGTCGATTTTCTGTCGCTCGATGAACGCGCCGTCCATCCCGTCTTCACCGTAGATGAATTGAACAAGATCTCCCAACGAGTTCCGCACGGTACCATCGTAGCATACCATCACGTCCTCCAACGCCTTGACAAGCCGCCGTTGGATGTAACCAGTCTCGGCTGTCTTGACGGCCGTATCGATCAAACCTTCTCGACCGGCCATAGCGTGGAAGAAGTACTCCTGGGGCGTTAGCCCTCTCAAGTACGAATTCTCCACGAACCCCCTTGCTTCTGGGCTGAAGTCGTCTTTCGTGAAGTGCGGGAGAGTTCGATGGCGGAATCCGAACGGTATGCGACGTCCTTCGACACTCTGTTGCCCTACACAGACCGACATCTGCGAGATGTTGATGTAAGAACCCTTCGAACCAGCTGTGACCATCTGCTTGACGTTGTTGTCTTCCTTCAAGTTCTTTTGAGCGTACTGTCCGGAGTCGTCGCGAGCTCGGTTTAACTCTCGTTCGACCTTGCTCTCAAACGACTCTCGAATGGTCATCCCCGGCATGGGCTTGAGCCGGTCATGGTAAGCGTCGTCGATAATTTCCGCGACCTGCTGCTTCTTCTCCCCGATACGTTGAGTGATGTAACTCATCACCTTGGGTCCAGCAATCGTGTCGCCGATACCGATACTGAAACCGTTGTGGAACAGCCAGAAATTGACGACCGTCTGAATCCCGGTAAACACCGTTCGCGTAGCCTCTGGGCCCTTCTCGCGGAAGACCACGTGAATCAATCCGCCTTGTGTCGCTCCGACGGTCTTTTTGTCCACGATTCCGAACAGGATTTCACCATTATCAACCATCATGCCGTCGTCGAAGACAGGATTAGATGACTTTGGATCGGGGGCGCGGTGAATGTTTATACCCCGCGGGATAACCATGCTCAGAATCTGTTTCCCTGTCCAAAGAGGTTTTGGCTTGATGATCGCCGGAGTCGGGACATTGCCATCCCATTCAGGGAGCCAAAGAAGGATATTTTGGACGTGGTTCCAGTCCAAAAATGTGTCTCGCAGCGTAAACTTACGGATACCGCACAATGTGTCCTGCACGATACCCATAACGGGCTTGTTCGCTTGGGGTGATATGATCTATGATACTCTCATACCATGTTCGAAGCTAATGATGAGCTGAATTACTAACCTGGCGTGGAACCCATGCAATTTGGCTCAACTCGGCACGGGTTTCTTCAGATTGGGGTATGCTAGAGTATCCGGTAGGTTAAGTAAATAATTGAATCAAGTCTAGTGGACGTACTGCATGTTCATTTCATCCCCATCGAAGTCGGCATTGTAAGGGGGCGTTACGGACAGATTTAAACGGAATGCTATGGGTCAAAAACGTTAGTCACACTGATTCTTAACTCCAAGCCAAAGGAGAACGAGAACGCACTAGAATATGGCATCAATTTCACGCGGTGACTCATCATGCTCATCTTGTGCAAACTCGGTTGTCGGTTAAACAGGACGAAACTAGCGATGGTTCAATGCATAAGCACATCCAAACTAGCTCAACGCAAGATGACTCACTCTCCGTCTTTGAGATGCCTTTCAACGATCCATCCGTACTGAAGGAAAGCATCCGCTCGTTTGTTGTATCGTAAGTCTATGCGTTCACCCGTATCCCGAACGACGTATCGTGCTCCAGGATATGTTGAAGGCCCGTTTCGTACAAGCTCTTGAAGGTAAGCGATGTTATATGGCGTCACTGCACTCCAGGTATCAGTATGTCGGTACGCTTTACAACGTCAGGCTTCACACACCTCGCTCAGGGTACGTCAAGTTCATGGCAATGCTTCTTGGTACACCAACTTCATCCAGTTCCAAATTTGGATCACCAGTGATGACCGTTCGCGCGGAGAAATCCACACGCTTCCCCATCAAATTGCCACGGAGACGACCTTCCTTTCCTTTCAAACGAGCACGAATGGCTTTCACGGGACGGCCACTCTTCTGCAACGCTTGCGGGATGCCGGCTATATCGTTGTCCATATAAGTGGCAACATGGAACTATGGTACAATACTGTGTCAACAAAGGAATACAGGCACATTTACGTCCAGCTTACCTGTAGCAGTTGCTCAAACTCCGTGATGACATGCGCAGGTGCACCCTCCTGTTCGCAGCGCCGGACGTTTGCAGAAGCTTTGATAATGTCGCCAAGCTTATAGGTCAGGTCATCTTCACTCCTCATTGCACCTCCGTCCACCGCTATACTAGGCCGGACAGGAGGCGGGGGCACAGGCATCACGGTCAGAATCATCCACTCAGGCCGCGCATATTCGTCCGACAGCCCAATCAAGTGCAAATCCGAGTCGGACATCTTTTTGAATGTCGTATACACTTCGGAAGGCGTAAACAGCCTTTTGTCCGGTTGCATCGACTTGACATCCTAGATGCGTAAGAGGTAAAACGTTCAACAGAACTGTTCCTCAATGCGTTGCGTCACCAATACGAACCTCGTCTTCATCCTTGGGACGCTTGTACTGGACAAATAACTTGAGACCTTCCTTCCGAATAGCTGGTTGTACATGACCACAACCGCCGTGACCTTTCTTGGGCTCATCGGCATCCCCTTCAGCTCCTTCCTCTTTGGGATCGTCAGTTTCGCAAACCATTTTTGTCTTGCAGTGCGACCAGACAACGGCCATCCGTGCTTTCGGATCGCGGACATGCCGTATTTTGTCGGCAAAATTGGGGTCGGACTGGTAAACGTACATGATAATTGGAGCGACATCGAGACGAATATAGCGATAATGCAGATAAAAATCGTCAGTATGCAGATTCAGAAGAAAGATGCGACGTGCGCAAAGGTCACTACTACGACAAAAAGCGTCACAAGGAGGCAGCGGACAAGCACATCATTAACGCATATGCTAGGCCACAGGGTGCGACATCTCTGACCTGCGTCACAGGTGAGAGAACGACGCAGAAGTCAGGGACACGGGGGTATGCCGTCAGCATACCCCTACTGATCACCGCTTCGTTTTCGCCCTCCTCGTTCAGCGCCCCATTTCACCGCGCACCTCGTGTCCAACCAACACTGGGCGCTTGCAATGGCTCCCGCGGCGATCAAGCGACCGAAAACGCGCGTTAGCCACGCCACAGCAGGCCAAACGCCTCGATAACTCGAGGGACTGCCGTGGTGCGGGTTTGGGGTTCTCCAATGGATTATGGAGAGAGCCCCCAGAAAATTGGGAGGTGGGGTGCGAAACGAGTAGAGTTAAATGCGACTCACGATATCGGCCTTAAGTTTCCCACAGTTTACACAAATGCATTCGAGGATCTTTTTCACTTTGACAATGAAGCCTTTATGGGGAAGAGATCAAGCAAATGTACATGGAATGAGATAGAACGAACCTGGATGGAAGACTGGCCTGGCCAATTCTATGTGGCCAAAGTGACCAGGACACTCGGACATACCCTCCCCGCAGGTTTGGCATTTGAAATTTCTGTCGATGGTGCCCATGCGAGGATCCATCAAGCCACCAAGCTTAGGTTTGTGGGTAGCCTCGTCCATGACTTCAGGATGCTCAATCTTGGCAACAGAATAGGCTTTCTGTTGGATAAAAGGGATTAGTAACCGCTATGTGCGAAATGACTGGGGAAGAGCTCGCACGATTTCCTCTGGAGAAAGGATGCCAAATTGGACTTCCTTGACCTTGCGGATCGGAGCCGCTGAGTACGCGAACTGGTGGCCAAGCATGACTGGGAATGATAGGAGAAGAAACTAAACGCGCGTCTGAATGAGGCGAAGGTGTCGTGTGTTGGAAAGAAGGGGGAAATGGGTCCAGGACGTGAATTAACGCGAACTGAGGTCGTGACGATCTTTGAGAGGAGAAACGTCGAGAATTTGCGACTTTTGGGCTTCGATGTAGGTCCGTTGTTGTGGCTGAAAAGGCAGGAAAAAAAGACGGACAAAACCACGTAAAACGGCCGAACGAAATTCCTTTGGTGTTATACGATTCCAGGGGGTCGAAAAGACGCCTTGCAGGGATCGTTGTGGTGCGCGACGAGGAACGCTATGACCCCGGTGTCGAGCGACAATGGTCGTTTGGGACAACCTGTGAATGAGTCGCACGTTCAAACTCCGCTACAATTCACGAGCGTGCCGGCTCCGAGTCACGGCACCTTGCTTTGTCATACAAGAGCACCCGCATCTGGGGGGTCGTTTTGACCACCGGTTCGGCAGACGCGTCGGAGCTTGAATGTCGGAGCTATGTAGGAGAGGCTGCGACTGTGCTGTTCTAAGCAGTTATCGAGGCACAACGACCAAAGCAGAATGGCATCACTGACCAGCTGGCTATGGGGAACGTCGCAGATCGACGAGGCCGTCGGTAAGAACCGTCGTGGTTGTCGCAGACGTCGAGCGCATCTTGACATTAATCTATCTCAGACAAGGCGACCTCCGAGCTCATTCCAGCCGGCAGTGAGGACGTTGGACTCAATCTTGAAATATGCGATCAAATCCGCTCAAAGTTGGCGCCTGCAAAGGACGCCATGCGCGCACTCAAGCGACGCCTTAACCACAAGAACCCGAACGTACAAATCCTTGCCCTTGGCGTAAGTTCTACTCCAGTTCCGCGACACGCGTCCCTCATTTCGTACCTGCAGCTCACAGATATATGTGTCAAGAATGGAGGAGATCACTTCCTGGTCGAGATAGCTTCCAGAGAATTCATCGATAATCTCGTCTCTATCCTCAAGGTCCCCGGTTTGAACCACGCCGTTAAGTCGGATGTACTCAAGTACATCCAGAACTGGGCTCTTGCATTCGAAGGAAAACCTTCTTTGAGCTATGTGGGTCAGGTCTATAAGACACTTAAGAATGAAGGTAGGTTCACCGCTACTTTACTATCGCTTGCCCTGACTTACGATACCTAGGTTTCGAATTTCCTCCCAAGGACCTCGCCCTCGCCAACTCAGCAATGGTGGATACCTCCACTGCCCCAGAATGGATCGACTCCGATGTCTGTCTGCGCTGTCGGACTTCCTTCACGTTTACAAATCGGAAACACCACTGTCGCAATTGTGGCCAAGTTTTCGACCAACAATGTTCATCCAAGTCGATTCCTCTTCCCCACTTTGGTATCACTCAACCCGTCAGAGTCTGCGACAGTTGTCACTCAAAGCTTTTGCGCAAACCTGAGCGAACGTACGTGTACAAATTTACTTCACACATTGTGCATACTTAGCCTATCCAGTGATAAGGGCCATCGTCATTCCGCTAGTATGTATAGTGGCCGGAATAGCAACGCTCGTGACCTCTTTGACGCTGAGCTCCAACGTGCGATTCAACTCTCCCTCCGGGAGGTCGGCGCGTCTTCCGCATCCACCAAACGTCCTGGGTATGTCCCCTACGAATCGCAGCCATATTCGCAGCCCCCGGAGCCACCCGCTGTCGACCGTACGACCTACCCTGACAAAGACAGACGAATGTCGGCGCCACCTGCGGCCGCAATCGCCAATGACGAGGACGATCCAGATTTGAGAGCTGCGATTGAGGCAAGCTTGAGGGAAGTGAACATGCCGAAGCCGAGCGCACCGACGGAAATGCCATCCGCTGAAGATGCAGGCTATCCATCGTCGTACCCACCTACTGTCACTCCCACCCCTTCTGTGCCCAAGATTCCGAACTATGACCTTGAACCTCTCGAATCGGATGTCATCCTCACTTTCAGCCAAACTATAGAACAGGTTCAAGCTCAAGGTGGAAAAGACATGTCTCGGTATCCCGCCGTTAGCGAATTGTTCGACAAGGCAAATGGGCTGAGACCCAAACTTGCGATGAGTTTGGACGATACGGGGAGAAAAGAGCGTAGGTGTCCCATCTGTCTTTCCGTCTTTTATCCTCTGGTTCACTCTTATGGCTAGAACTTCTGTCTGAGATGCATGAGAAATTATCACAAGCAGTGAAGCTGTACGACAAGCTACTCACAGATCAACTTTCCCATCCGGCTTGGCGTCACACATCTCCGGAACAGGCTCGCACGTCGACGGTTCCTACTGCATCAGCGCATGCCCCAAATGGCTATGCCCAACCCCATGGACCGAACGGATACAACCAATACACAACATCCCCTCCATCGCAAGCTCCGCAATCTCCCATCGCGCAGACTTCCTTCCAACCAACATACGCACCACCTCCACCTCCGCCATCGAGCACGTCCAGACCCTTGTACTCCCACCCTTCACATCCATACAACCTTCCCGTGGATGAACAAGAGTTACAACGCCAGATGACGTCGCCGCCTACTCTTCCTTTGTCGCCACCGCCACCACAGGCTGTCTTCCCCGGCTCGCAAGCAACGCAGAGTTATCAACCTGTTTCTATATTAGGGACGGTTCCTTCGGCCCCTCTTGCAGACAACCAGGGTGGAGTAGACGGTCAAGGACAGGCAAGGAACACGATACTTTCCCCTGACGCCCACCCGCAACCTGTGACACAGTCCACACAGACCGCATCAGCACCCGCTTTCGCCTCTCCGGTTCATTCAGTCAGCAGTCCTCCGGGTAAGAGCACGGTGTCGCGCGCGCACACCGTCTCGTCCCGCCCATCTGTCGCTTCCCCACCCCCCGCTACACAGCCACATTTGCCACTCGCGCGCTCGTCGACTGTGTCATACGCGTCCCCTGCGCATACTCGGACGCAGCCCTATCCTCGAATGCAGCCGGTGCATACTCACCAACAGCCGTCATATCTGCCGCCGCCTCAACTGCCTCAACTGCCTGCCTTCCCTACCGCCCCGTCGAACGCGCCGCAAGTGCTTGACCTGTATGCGCCATCTGTACCGACTGCACCCCCACAGGAGCGGAGGGAAGAAATGTTGATTGACCTCTAGTCTCTCACGTAGATGTCGCTTGTTGGATTTGCTACTGTGTTTTTACCTCCCCAGGACTGAAGTAGTGATTGCGATTAATACAATGGTGACGAATTGCTTTATGCACCAACTGGATTTGGTAGCCGTACCAGTCATCACTCGGCGTCGTTGGGACGTTGGGATGAAGGGTGAAATCAAACAATTACAATTTAGAAAGTCACTGGCACGTTCTAGAAAATACATGGATGTGATGGCGCATTCGACAGACCGCTCGTTCTCACAGAATTCACTGGTGTGCTTGAGTTAAGTCGTAGGGTAGAGGGGTCCGAATAGCGAAGAATTTTCGTTTCCACAGCGCATTTGTCTTAACCATGGACGGACTATGTTGAACGAGTCTAGATCTTCACTGGCACTTTCGTTAGGAGCACCGGGGATGTCACCCGGCGAGCGTGGTCCGAGTAATCCTGGGCTTCCACGCTCCAGGACCGGAATGGCGGGGTCGGGGGTCTGTGGGGTTGTGGGCTCGACAATAGGTGGAATTGGCGCAAGCGGGAAATTTGCTACGAGATCGACGGAAACCGTTCCGATGAACGTGCAGAAAAACGCAGAAAATGTTGCACGTACGTTCCCATGCAGCCCGTAAAGGGACGCGTGAATCTTGGTTTTCCAGGTTTGCGACTTGCGTAGGAAGTGAGCGAGGGGAGTTGCGCGGTGAGCGAGGTCCGAATAATCCTGGGCTTCCGCGGTCTGGGGATGGAAGGGCGGATTCGAAGGACGGCGGGGTAGGGACCAACGCAGGATTCGCTACAACACGAATATTAATATTAGAGAACAACCACTATACATGCTTCTGAAATGTGGGGAAACCCACGTAGCCATGTGACCCATGAATGCTCCCGTATCACCGGTACCGGTGGGGATGTAGGCGCCTGTGCGTGCCGAGAACGGCGGCTTGCTCGTGTCGGGAGGGTACGCCATCCTGGACGAGGTACTGGACCTTCAGGAAAGGGAATACCGGTTGGTGACGG
>JBBPNX010000684.1:0-15432 GCA_038091155.1 Harrya chromipes
AGAATGATCACATCACTGGCAGAGGATCTACCTGAGAGCGGTGAGGTTGAATGATCTTGTACTCGACACCTAGATCGCAACGATCAGATCAAGCTAAGCGGTGGGCAGGGGCGTCTACCTTCGAACTCGACGACGTCGCCATAGTTGTACTGTGTACCAGATTCCCAGTATGGAGCCATTATGTGAGTTGATGTGTGAGGGTAGACGATCCAAAGAGGGGGTCCTGAAGAACGAGTGTGGCTCAAGCAGACGCGTTTATATAGCTGGGTACGATGGCGATGCTTGTATGCCAAGGGTTTTGGGTACAATAGATAGTCACTTGTCGCCATCATCCGGCCGGTGGTAATGGGGTCCGAGTGACATGTTCCTGATTCAAGGTGTGTCGAGAACCTCCTAGATGCGGAAAAGATCGTTCATATCAAGGGTTATCTGATTCAACCAGGCTAGGCTCGGAGGCCGCTGCGAGGGGGTGCCAGTGACGCGTGGTGCAGATGCCCTATATAAAGGCTGCTGCCACTGATTTCTGGATTGAAGGCTGGGCTGGCTTGATGGTATTCGAAAATCGATGAGCGGAAGTGAAAATGATCCGTGAGCCATAGGATCAACCTGAGCTCCAATTTCGACATATAATGTCTCGTTGCGCGATTGCTGGCAGTGGTCCGAGCAGTAATACTACGCACTGGTCCACCAATCGCAGTGATATCTCGACTCTGGCATGACAAGTCGGTGGGGCCATCTCAGCTCGCGTTTTGATGAGGGCTATGTCGATGAAGTTGATGTCACCATGGCAAGGGTTCTAAGCGCCATCCGAGTCCGTCGCTAGCCCAAGCTTGAACGTGTACCTCTAACCCTTCTTTGCCACCAGCGGTATATAAACCGACCCATTAGCTTCGGTTCCACTAGGTTACAATGAGCAGAACCGAAGCAGTCTTCCGTATCGCACCAACGCTGCAGAAATATGACTGGGGAGTGGTTGGGAGTCGCTCCAAAGTCGCCCAGCTTGCTGCAGGCGCAGACATTCCCGGCTTTGCACTCGACGACTCGACGCCCTATGCGGAGGTACGTCGTCTGCGATCACCGCCTACTGATGACTGATGAAAATTTCTAGCTCTGGATGGGCACGCATGTCAAGTCGCCTTCAGGAGTCGTTGGGTCAAGCGCGCGCCTTCCCGACGTCTTGGCCGCAAACCCCCACCTTATCGGAAGTAAGGTCTCTGGCAAGTTCCCTACCTCCAAAGGGAACCTTCCCTTTCTCTTCAAAGTTCTCTCGATCAACAAGGCCTTGAGCATTCAAACACACCCCGACAAAAGGACTGCAGAGCGGCTACATGCGATCCAGCCATCAGTTTATACAGGTCAGGTCTTTTGTCATGGCGATGCTTGGATCTCATTCGGTACAAGATGATAACCACAAACCTGAAATGGCGATTGCATTGACGGATTTCAGAGGTCTCTGCGGATTCTTGCCCATCCCAGACATCAAAATGTACCTCAGAACTGTACCAGAGCTTCGCGCGCTCGTTTCAGAACAGGTCGCAAATTGCTTTCTATCGGTTGAGGGAAACTCGGAAGCGGGCGAGCGAGAACAGCTTCGAAAACTCTTTTCGGCACTCATGCAAGCCGATCCGAACATAGTCAAATTCCAGCTCTCGCGACTGACGGCGCGTTACAAAGCCGTAAATGAACCGAGTGAAATCAAGGACCTCGTCCTTGGCCTAAACGAGCACTACCCTGGAGACGTTGGCGTGTTCTGCCCCTTTGTGCTCAACTACGTCAAGTTGAAACCTGGACAAGCGATCTTTCTCAGCGCGGGAGAGCCACACGCATATATCACTGGCGGTAGGATTCTGTTGCGAAATCCTACAGGCACTAGCATTCACTACTGATTTAGATATCATGGAGTGCATGGCTAACTCGGATAATGTCATCCGAGCAGGTCTTACACCGAAACCAAAGGACATCGCTAATCTCCTTGCTGGCCTGACTTACAAGGCTGCCCCTTGGTCTGAACATGTGGTCCAGCCATCCAAAAGTCCAGGTTCAGCCACACTAGTTTACAATCCTCCCGTCCAAGATTTCACGGTCCTCGCGTTAAACCTTGCGCAAGGAGGTTCGGAATCCCATGTCGCAGTTAACGGACCATCTATTATCATCGTTATCGAGGGAAGCGGCTTCATCAAATGGGATAAAGACAGTAAATCTTTGGAGCTGAAGCCAGGGAATGTTGTGTTCGTGGGAGCCAGCGTCCCTACTTCTTTCAATGCTCTTGAGAAGTTAGCGGTGTTCAGAGCCTACGTCGATTAAGTAGACTATGTCTGTATAGTAAAAGTAAAGGAGTCGTGAAGATTTCGTGATTGGAATGCCATCGATCCACCCGTTACTGGTAGCTACAACAAAGCACGGGAAGCCCGGAATGAAAGAGAACCAATGATAATAACCGTCAATATTAATCCCCTAAGACTGAAGAATCCCGTAGATGATAGGTCAGGTATACTGGGTACGCCAGCCTCACAATTCGCCTGCAATTCGCTTCTCAATGATGCTGGCGACAGTCGGGCCATACACTGGTATCTGGGTGCCTTGGAACCCCTCCGGATACCGCACATCGGGTGTGTTCCCGCCTGTGAAATACCTAGACATTCCTTAGTGGTGTCTAAGCTGCAGGACAGAACGCACTCACGTATCATTCCAAACGCCAAAGTACTGCATCCCTAATGCTCGTGTCGTCCATTCATAATCATGAGCAAAGCCTTCAGGGTAGAACATCTCAACTACTGCAGACACATTCGTGCGTGGCATCAAAATCAAGTGCGATAGGCCATTGCCATGTACTCCCAGTAGAATCTACAACATTGTCAGTGTCAGCTCCCAGGCTGGGGATGTGCAAATGTGAAGGGACCCACGGTCGTCCGCGCCACGAGTCGAACCTGATCATCTTTTGTCATTTTCTCGGCCATCGCTACTTTGAGCTCCCACTTTTTGCCCGTTACGTCACCCGACCGTAACTCTGCATTCTTCCTCTGTACAAGAGCCTCCAGATTCTTCACCAATACCTCGTGGTCTTCATCGATCAAGCGTCGCCGGCTATTTTGACGGGAGATGTAAGTGATCACGATTTCTTCAGTCTCTTCGAATTCGGATAGTGGTGAGACCAGTTCATTGTCGCCCAGATAAGGTGCGCCGGAAGCAACCCCCTCGCCGTCTACTGCCACACCCGCGAAACGCCAAACGGCATTTCGGATCGATCTCCACCACAAACCGTGCTTGTCCAGCTTTGAACGGGCAATCAGAGTGTCCACGGATTCGCTGGCGGTACGCTGGTTCAGCGACCCGCATAACTTGCCTCTGAAAGCTGCTGACCGATCAGCTAGCAAGAGGTAAGGGAAATGCCAAGCACGATGAATACCCATGTCAATCTCAGCTGAAGTGGCAAGTACGCGATCGTTCCAGTCGAGATCGACTTCGACTGTCAAGGATGGGAAAGCGGCGCGAAGAAAATAGCCGTTAAATCCTGGATTATCCCGCCAGCCAGTATTCGGTGAGTGGGGGAAAATCGCGCGATGGATCACGGGAGGGGGTTCAGGATACGCTGCGCCTGTCCAGAATGACCAAGCTCCAAGCAGAAGCTCAGCGCAAAAGTGATAGTAATGGTTTAAAACTGGATCGTTATTAGCGCAAGATTAAATCAATCCAAATGCGAACATACACTGTGGTGGGTCATTGAACAAAAGCTGGTCAACAAATGGGTGTGGTTAGCGGATCCCAACAATCGTTTGTGATTACAACTAACCGTATTGCCCTCTACTGACCAAACTCTGCGGGTGGAAGGATTGTTGCCCCACCGCTGGCGCGCTTCCTCCGGGCTTACGATGTTCATGTCCCACAGGGTAGGTTCACGGAGTTCTTGATTCTCTGCAGTACTGTCTGCGGGGAGACCGGTCGATGTCATGTACCTGATACCGGGGATTGAAGACGGGGAAGAAGTAAGGATTAAAAGAGTGCCATTTGCCATGTAGATGTCACGGAACAGTGTCCACCCTGGAACGTGTTCTATTATGGTGGTTTCTGGTAGCAATGCCAGTCTCGAAAGATCCTTATTCTGGGAGGCAGCACCCTGGCTTCCCAATTGATCGTGCAATTCCAATGGGACGGGAATAAGCAGTCCACTGAGCTCTTGGTCACTGGACGGTGGGGCTTCATCGATATTGATGGAAAGGTCTTCATGGACCTGTTGGTGGAACCGAGTAGTGTTTACGATCGATCGCGATGTCAGGGGTGCCATAGTTGCGAAGAAGTGCATCAAGAAGGCACCGACGAGGATGAGGACTGCATCGCGTCGGGAAAGTGCGCGAATGAGTGGAGGCATTCGGGGCCAAGTGACTTGAAACGAGATGGCACACAAAAAAAAAGATGCCGCAACAGAGGTGGCAAACCGGCACACGGCGTCCAGCATGCAATCGAGTTACATATGGCCGGTGGGAGGCTTCTTAGCCGAAAATAGTCGCCAATACATTTCGGGGGAGTAGTAAGCCACAGAATCACCGCAGTTGGGCATGTGAAGCAATAAGTAACCGTGAATTGGCCCAGCTCTGAGATCTGATCGCTAATACTATTGGTCCCCCTTCAGATTGTAGAAACGTTCCAGCAAACGGATGACTCCAAAAAAGTCAGACTGCGTGGTAAGTACTTAGAAAAAATTGAACCAATGTAATCTCGAGCTAAATCCTCTGGGACGAACCTGGTTCAAGGTTCGGAGCGAGTGTGTGCACTTATTGCGGAAGCACCGAACAACCTCGGAGAACCTGACAGGACCGCAGAGTAGCCGTCGATTATGTACCACAGTGCAACGGAAATTTGTCCGACATACGCAGAGAAGTGTATGAAAGAGATCCGGCAACTGTCGCAAGCGCCGACTGACGCATCAAGAGTTATAGAAAATATAGAACGGACATAAAACTGGTGCGCGGTACTCGTTCAAGTTTTTGCTGATCTGAGTCCGAGTCAAAAAGGTCGGAGGTGACTTGGATTATGTAATCGTGTATCCCTCCTACCAATATGCTCTCCCTAGTCAGCATAGGTCTAGCGCTGACCAGCCTCGTTTACGCCGCTGCCATCAACGACATCCGACCCTTGGTAGTATGGCACGGTATGGGTGACTCTTACGCATCGACAGGCATGGTCCAGTTCGAGAGTGAAGTGAAGAAAATGCACCCTGGGATCTTCGTCCACTCCGTATACCTCGACCAGGATGCAGAAACAGATCAACGTGCTGGATTCGTAGGTGCCGTATTCACTGCTAGAGGATTGTTTGTTTACAATCAGAAACACAGTATGGAAATGTCAATCAACAGCTCGCCATCGTCGCTGAGCAACTGAACTCGATCCCAGAGCTGAGTAGAGGGTTCGATGCCATTGGTTTCTCTCAAGGTGGCCAGTTTCTCCGCGCATATGCGGAGCGGAATAATACCCCACCTGTGTTCAACCTCATTACTTTCGGATCACAGCATATGGGCGTTTCCGACCTGCCAGTATGTGGCACCTTTGACTTGCTGTGTCAAATCGCTCGCCGTGCTGCAAAGGTTGGCGTATACACCGAATGGGCACAGGAGAATCTCGTACAGGTTGGACAAAACTGATTAGTCCATGTCATCGCACACATGCAACTCATTCCTGATTTCAACAGGCACAGTATTTCAGAGATCCAGAGCAATTGTCGTTGTATACGTCCTCAGGCAGTTTTCTCGCAGATATCAACAACGAAGTTTCCCTTACTTCAGAGAGAAAGCAGGTCTACGCCGAAAACTTTGCTTCGTTACGACAACTCGTCCTGGTCCTCTTCACTGAGGATGAAACCATGGTCCCAAAGGAGAGTGCATGGTTTGGCTCGGAAGCCCCGTCACAGGATGCGCGCTACAAGTCCGGTAGTTTTGCAGAACAGGAGCGCCTTGGGCCAGTTGTCCAGGAGAAGATTATCGTGCCCATGAAGCAACACCCATTGTACAAAGAAGATTGGATTGGCCTTCGGACCCTTGATGAGCGAGGTGCCGTAGCTTTGGTTGCTTGCCCTGGGAGACACATGTATTTGGCGGGCTGCTGGGAGAGTCTGGCGGAGAAATGGATCGGCGGCCCCTTCCCATAGTCTTATGTAGAACTTTCCCTTGCATTGTAATCATAGTCGGGTCGTATACTTGGTTCATCCGTCACACTTGTCACATGTCACGATCCATTAGCTCACTCACACACGATCGTTCTCGTATCATCCTTCCACCAGTCATAAATCATGTCTGGCGCAGCGGCATCGGCGGGAGCCTCCAGATTCTCTGCTTTCATGAACCACCCAGCCGGTTTGTCTTCTATTTCACAACTATCTTGCTTTCTAGCCCGGGACTCATTGAAAATTGCGAAGGTCCCAAGACCGTGTTCTTTTGGGCCCCGCTAATGAAATGGTGTCTGGTTGCTGCAGGTCTCAAAGACTTGAACAGGCCAGCGGAAAAGCTGAGCGTATCTCAAAATCTCGGTGCGTATAGAGATTGAATGCTACCGCAATGCGTATACTTATTTGCATCCCATTAGCTTTGGCCGCGACGGGGGTAATCTGGGTGCGGTATTCACTCGTCATCACGCCGGTCAACTACAGCCTCGCTGCAGTAAGTTGTGTTTGACACTCGGCTTCATGATGACCAATGTTTCAAGGTCAACTTGTTCGTTGGCGCGACGGGCCTCGGTCAACTAGCTCGCGTTGCTCGGTAAGATGTTGCCCTGCCATTGCACACAAACTATTCTCATCCGTTTCAAAGCTATCGCTACACGCAGGGAGCAAAGAATTAGAAGAAACCAGGATCCTTCAGTACACTTGTATCAAAGGCTCGTTAACAATATATTCTTTCCTCTGGTCATCGTCATAATGTTGAGCAACACGTAACCTATCGTGACGACCGATTGCTCCGCCGTTTGGTAGAACGATCCCCCTCCCCACTTGGCTGATCGGTCTGGGTAAATACGTTCTTGGCTGCATCCCACCATCCGCCTTCCATCATGATACGATTTGCCGTTGCTACGATGTCGGACATAATTCGCTGTGCGTCAACACTCCGAACTTGACTGGGATTGTCCTCGCGATACTGCCGCTGTTTATCGAAGGATTCCCATGGTTTCGTGCGGGGCTTCGAACTGCGTGGCGTCGTTTCTGAGAAAGGTACACCGCCACCATTCAGCGCACTGAGAACGGCGCCCAAGCTCGACACAAGACCTCTCCTTCCAACATTCACATCATTATTTCCCATATACCAGCCGACGCCTGCCGCGAGAGCACCGATGATGGTTCCCCATTTGATGAACCAGAACGTAGTTCTGAATATCCAGCTTGTAGTCCTGTACAAGCTAACCAGTGCGAGGTATGCCGCTAGGAAGCTGATGAGGGGTGGTATGATGGATTGTGCGTCCCACTCCCAAGGTTTGGCTGCGATGAGGGATGAGACGAGGGATATGAGCGCTGTCAGGAGGGCCAGGGAATGGGAGAGGAGTGATGTAACGAATGAATAGAGCTCTGGTGGGAGATGTTCATCGAGAAAGTCGATGAGAGGGTTCAGGACAGCAGGCAGTGGCACGTCTGACATGGCTGGTCAAGTTAACGAATGCCACGACAACAGCCAGCGTGACAGACAAATATCCCCCGGTCACAAAATCGGGGTGACGTCGAATTTGCTTGTCACAGATACAAATTGTCACGCTGTCTCGGGAGAAATTATAGGAATTTCCACCCCCGGCGGTGTATCTGCGCGGCGATGCAGCCAATCGGGGGATCCCGGCATAACGTGAAGGATTTCATACTTGGTGCGCCGCCGCATCGGCACAGCGAATTTTGAATTCCATCGTTGTTCAAATTCCGCGATTGAGGACAAACACTAGTAAACTGTGATGCGGTATAAGTTGGAGGTAAGTTGGATCACTCTTCTTTCTCAAGACTATTACCACTCCCTCAGTCTCTTCCCCTCTCCAAAAGTCATCCCCTTCTTACCCTCAGTCATGGCCTTGAAGCGCAAGCTCGACTTAGACTCTTCCGAGGACTTCCCCCAGGTTTGTTTACTCCTGGTCCTCTCTACCCCCATTTATATTGACGCTATCTTAGACTGCCAAACAGCTGAAATTGGTACCATTCCCCGGCTACGAGCCCGATCATGACGTCGCTATGTCTGATTCCTCCTCTTCTGACTCGGAGCAATTTTTCCCTGAGAACCACCACGCTCGCCTTGTATCCACCGCTAGTACTGCAAGCAGCGTATCTGGTTTTTCTGACGCGGTTGATTACAATTCTCGTGAGTGTTTGTACTCCCTTTGGGTACTTAGTTGATGAACTTGTTTTCACCGTGACATCAGCGCTTTACCCCAGATACAGTGCGCACCAACCCATTCTCGACCCTTCAGAGTCTCTCAGGGTCGTTGGTTTGATGCAACCTGCCAGTACTCTCTCGCACCACGGGTATGTGTATTGTGTGGCCTTGCTACCCTAGTGATTTGACAGCATCTTGGCTTGTTCGTTCGTGTCTTGGTGCTCAGCTCTAATTGCTCCCAAATACCCAAGCTCCGTGTCGCATGCTCTGCCGGTCTCGATGGTTCAAGAACAATGTGGAGTTTCTGCGAACAATGCGGCGCGATATCTATGGTCGATACCGACTGAAACTCTACTCACCCCGCCTCCGCCAGCTTTTTCTTATCTTTGTTTATTTTGCTGATTGTGTCACTCATGCTCTTTGCCTGAACATTTCTCACCCGAAAACTCGAAAGCGCTCGTCGATGAACCTATCCGACTTACTCCCATATAACTCCTATTCCGATATCACCCTGCCTTCATCAGCGCCTCGGCACTTCTCGACTCGACGTTCCCTCCAAAGTTCGCAAATACCGACTTCGTCTCCGTCTCTGCTTCCTATACTTTACTACCGCACTGCTACTACACCAGGTCCACCGCCTCCAACATGCTGTCTCGTAAATAGTTGCTTTGATGTAAACCATGCCGTGCTTGAGCAATCGTGTTCTATGACATTGACTGATGCAGATTGATCCATTGAGTTTGAGAGTTAACGATGCAAGTAAGCGCAAGTATGTAAACGCTTGACATATCACAGCCACATGTGGACCAACATCCGTCTCGAACCGCTTCATGTCCCAAACGACACTGCTTCAGTACGAAGCACCTTGTAAGTTCACCTATTCATAACCATGCGCTGACAATAGTCTGACACCAGCAAGGGCCCGTCCATGCCATTGACTGGTGCAAGTCCACAGCTCCAGGTCATCAGTCTCGCCCTCGCTCGGCATTTCGTCTCGGCATCGCCTCGTTCACAGAGGATTATCGCAATCGGATCGCAATAGTCGGACTTCAGGACGAGCGAGTTCTTGTGGAGGACGACTACACCGACTACCCTGACTTTGTGACCCTCGTAGAGGCAACTCATGGATACCCAGCCACGAATCTGCAATGGCAACCCGCCAGCGCAGGGGGTTTCCCTTGGTCAGGAAAGGCGCCTTCAGCCGAGCTACTCGCCACCACCGGTGATGCACTAAGGGTTTGGGAGTACTTTGGGGACGCACCACCCCCATCATCCACATACGTAGGGAGGCAGCCCAGTGGTGGTGGGCATCGTTTGACTCTAAAAACCGCCCTATCTGGGGTAGGCCTGCACTTTTCAAGTGCAAAATTTTGTACTGATCCATCTATAGCAATCAAAGGTACAAAGCCAGAATACGGGCGCGCCCCTGACAAATTTCTCCTGGAACGAAAAGGCGCCTAGTCTCGTCGTGACATCATCTATTGATACGACGTGTACAGTTTGGAACATCGATACCGCGACGGCCATCACTCAGTTGATCGCACACGACCGGGAAGTTTATGATGTTGCTTGGCTTCCGGGATCCACGGATATATTCGTCTCCGTTGGTGCCGACGGAAGTCTTCGTGCTTTCGACTTGCGGAGTCTAGAGCATTCCACCATTCTTTATGAAACGCCTACGCCGAAAGGTACTGCCGCTCCGACAGCGTCCTCGCGCCTTCCAACATCCCCGTTGCTCCGTATCGCATTCAATCCCGCTGACTCGAACTACATGTCTACTTTCCACATGGATGGGGCGGACGTGCAGATCTTGGATATGCGAAGTCCGGGACAACCGGTCATTGAGCTGAGGGCACACCGTAGCCAGGTAAATGCGATGGGGTGGAGTGCCACAGATCGTCCTTTGCTTGCTACCGCAAGTAAGTGCATCTGATATCGAACTTTGAAAAACTTAATCAACGCATACAATAGGTGATGATTGTCAAGTGTTATTATGGGACCTTGCAGGTTACACGCAGACGGCAACTTCACCCCGTACGGCGAATTCGCGACTGAACTCTCCTCGACCGGATGTGAAGAAGAGAATTGTCACTGACCCAATCATGGCATATTCTGCAAGTAGTGAGGTGACGAACCTTGCATGGTCACCCCAAATTCCTGGTATGACGATGAACACCGGTCACTCGACGGCTCCCGGAGAGTGGCTTGCGATTGCCAGTGGGAAATCGATCAAAGCGTTAAAGGTGTGATAGAGAGGACGTTGCGAAATTATTCGACCCCACGTGTACGAGATATTCACCAGCTACACGGCTACTCCCCATGCATGTACATCAGTGTATTACCTTCCGTTGATTCAATTGGCTGTCGATAACGTTGGTAGGTACTGAGGTGATGCTAGATCACACGATTGTGACGTAGTCGTCGTTCAACGTTCAACCAAGACTGTTGGTTCCTTCCCATCAATCACCAATACCTATTGTTTCCATGCCAGCACACGAAGGTGGCGATTCTTGCGGTGCACAACAACTTGCTGCCATTACAAGCTGTCTGATGTACCGCTCCTGCGAAAGCAATACCCGGCGCCGGGGATTCTTTTCGCCGGTGTGACTAAGGGTGCGACTTTCTCGCGAGAGTTGCTGATAGCGTCTTGAGTCTACTACAAAGATGGTATGCACGTTATCTCTCAACGGACTTTTGATGTACTAAAATGGCTGACACAAGTGAAAAATATTGAGCGTCGATAGCGGCTACGCCTACACCAGGATGTAAAGGTCCCGCCAGTGTTGCCCTTCCTGCAGTCAGGTACCAAGCGATAAGGCTTGGGAACAAGGTGGGCCAGAAGTACTCAGCTGATTATTAGGCGGCGGAAGAGTTGTGGACATTCTCGGTGGATTGATTATCAGTGAGTAACCGTGAATGGTTATCATAGCCATACGTTCCACACGGGCGCTCGCGGCACGCGATTCCGAGTCCAGTGATGGCAAGGTACACCCGAGTTAAAATGCACGCGGGTCATCCGGTTCTAATCGGCTCTTCTTGTTCCCGTCCTTAAGCCCTCTTTGTTACGCTGAACGACGATGACCGACATCAATACAGTTGCAGATGATGTCCAACAGGCGTTTCAGAGGAAACTCTCAGCTTCAAGCTCATCGGATGTCAAAAAAAATGCAGATGTCGAACGCGCCGGTGCACTCGTTAGTGAAGACGAGAAAGGTGAAGGACTCCAGGGAGGAGGCTGGGAGAAGAAACTACGGGTCGTTTTCCTCATTGCCCTAGCAGCATTGATCCTTGGTTGGTGGATTTCATCCACTGTATTGAAGGCCACGCGCGATAGATGGCAAGTACGCCGTTCCTGGGTGTTTCGAGCAGTATGGGCTCAACATTTCTGCAGGGTTGTTCAGACGGTCTTTGCTTGGTTTTTCCTAACGTAAGTGCAAGAACATTTTGTCCCAGCTTTCGGGGGTCTGTGACGGGTTTCACTTTCAGCGTTATTGCATTTCGGTTTATCCCAAATTCAGTGGTCACACGCCCAGTGAGCGCTGTGTGGCACCCTCTTGTTCAAGAGCCTTGGTACCGTCTACCCCGCTATTTGAGATTGACCATCGGCTGGTTGTGCCTCCTTGGCATTGTTTTAGGATCCGCCTTCGGTTTCCCGCTCGCTGTGGTGCGCCGCCAGTGATTACCCTTAAATCTAAACTGAAACCATAATAACCGACAACGCAGGGTGACGATTTTGGTCATAGAGCCATATCCGTCTTGGGTTTGTTCGTTTTCCAGTGCGGCTTTTATCTCTCCTCCACCAATCGCTCTGCCATATGCTGGTAAGGACTCAAGTTTCCACCCGACCAATCGTCTGACAATGTAAAGGCCCACTGTGATTGTCGGGCTGTTTATTCAGCAAGCCGTCGCACTCTTTGTGCTCAAGACCAGTGCTGGCTTTGCAATTTTCCACTATGTTGCAGACCTGGCGTATGATTTCCTAACGCAAGCCTACGTCGGCGCTCAGTTCTTCTTCGATGCTGAAACCATCGCCAAAGATTGGTTCTTCGTCAACACTGTACGTTGACAACGATTGGATGCCTTCCTGCATTATTGATGAATTGCAGCTTTCAGCCATCATATTCTTCATCGCAACTGTGCAAATGTTTTATTACGTGTGTATCTTCGGTTTCATCGACTACTATCCGTTGACGTGGGCGCAAGCTCGGCGTAATGCAATGGATCATCAAAGGATTGTAAGTTCAATTGAAGTCCTGCGCCACCAGATCCAGTAACTCAATCAAACAATTTGGAAAACAAGTGCTTGGTTCTTCTTCAAATTGATGAATGTCTCTGGTGCAGAGGCTGTCGTCGCCTCTGCGTCCCCATGGGTTGGCCAAGGAGAGTCAGCCTGTCTGGTCAAACCATACGTCAATGTTATGACTCGATCTGAACTCCACCTTGTCATGACGTCTGGCAAGTATTAGTCCATCCCCGATGAAAGTTGTCATTGAAAGGCTGCACAGGGTTTTCGACCATCTCCGGTGCGGTCCTCAGTGCATATGTGTCACTTGGCGTCCCTCCCCAGAATCTTGTGACGTCTTCAGTTATGAGCATCCCTGCTTCCATAGCTATTAGTAAAATGCGTATTCCGGAAGTGGATGAGCCTGTGACTCGTGGGCGTGTCGTTATCGATCGTGGAGAAGAGAAGCCCGAGAATGCTCCGGTAAACGCACTCCATGCGTTCTCTAAGGGTGGCCTTTTTGGGTTGAACGTTGCCGGGCAAATTCTGTAAGGGCTTCTCCCTCCAAAGAGGATCCCGCTTGCTGACGTGGGTCAATTTAGGACAAACGTACTTATCATTCTGTCCCTCGTCGCAACCATCAACGGCGTCTTGACTTGGGTTGGCCGCGGATTCGGAATTCACCAGCTTACCCTGCAACTTATTCTGGGGTACATCGGGTACCCGATCGCGTTCTTCCTCGGTCCGTGTCGGATCCCTTTAGCCCGTATACCCCGTTTCATTGTTTTCCTGATCAGGTGTACCATCCGCCGAGATCCTACGTGTCTCTCAGCTGCTTGCCACGAAACTGATTGAAAACGAGTTCGCAGCTTATCTTGGTGCGTGATTGGTTCGTTCGAGGGGCTTATCTTCAGGCTAAACGTTGTCCAGAACTACAAGCTATCCAGGCTAGTTCTAATCCTCTCTCTCCACGCGCATACACCATTGCTTCGTACTCGCTTTGTGGATTCGCAAACTTGGGTTCACTGGGTATTCAGATTGGTGTACTTAGCGCCCTGGCTCCAACGCGGGCAAAAACCATTGCGAAGTTCGCTACGTCAGCAATGTTCTGTGGTTTTATTTCGTGAGCCTATTGGTTCTTTCCTACGCTCCTGGTCATTGATTCGCACCCTCTAGGACGCTGCAAACTGCTGGCATCGCGTATGTTCCCTGCCTCGCAACGACTCTCACAATGCTAATTTATCTCCGCAGAGGAATGCTGATTTAATATAACGATAATGATTCGATGACTTGTCAGTTTTACTTCTTTCTCACCGGTCAACTTTGTGTTCCCAATTGTATATGCAGTAAACAGACATCCTAAATGTACTGTATGCCATTTCCTTTGTGGAGCCCCGGTGAACAAGGCAAGTAATAAACTGTGTACCAGGTTGAATAGCGACCACACATCCGGCGAGTATGGACACAGAAGATGCGCGGTCCGCCAAAGTCGAGCTCGCCCAGGAGTCACCTGGTGTCTACTGACAGTCAGCCGCAATGCTCACTCCCTGGCTGACCTGTAGCTGTCAGCCGCCGCCAGCATATTTATGACATGCTGAGCGTGTTTCTTATCGCTCACGAAGACTCGACCCAGTGCAACAATGGCACCTACGCCTTCCCCCATCCCTGTCCAATCACCCAGCTCCTCGTCGGGCAGACACCTTTACCATCTCCGTCGTCAGGCGTTAGGCTTCTCTCGTCATCCACCGGGGCAATCATCAGTTTCGCGTACTGGACAACACAAACCACGTATACCGGACGCAGTGGACGAGTTATATCCATCGGTCACCCTAACGCCGGAGCCACTTCAAATCAGGCCTTGGTCACCATCCGAGTCGGCCGTGATTGCCCCCGAACCATCAGCGGTCCCAGTCAATAGCCAACCTGGAGATTTACCAGGTAATATCGTAGCGGCAGTCGTTGTCATCGTCCTCATCCTCGGCGGGCTCATTGGTTTGGTCATTGGAGGAGAAATGCTGCGAAGGCAGACAAGGAAGACAAGCAAACGTGTGTCCCCTCGACGCTCTAGCTTTTTCGGTTCTCGGAATTCCAAGCCCATCAAAAACGCGGCCGGAGCACCACAGCAACCCATCAAAACAAGCCACGAAAAGTTTCCCTACGACGAGAAAACGTTGACACCGCTTACGCGACCACTGCCGGTTCTCAAGAGAGAACGTCAACGAAAGCTCTCTGGTGTCTGGCCTATCCGTAGCTTGTCGCGGGCTCTGTCCAACTGTCGATCAGCTCCAGTGCAGGTTGAACGTCGTCCTCAGCATCCCCCGCTAGTAACGAGTCCACAGACGACCTGGTCCGAGTTCACCCCAGTCTCACTCTACGTGGCACCTCCTCGCACCGTCTTGGATCGTATACCAGAAGAATGTGAGGAAGATTGCGAAAGCGAAGCGAGCGCATCCCAGGCATCGTTCCAGTCTGATTCTGTGGTCTTGACACCCTGTTTGGAGAATTTCGATGGACAGGAGTCACCGAGGACGGAAGAGCGACACTGTGGGCAGGATCGCCGAAACGTATGCAAGGGAGGGAGAAAGGACGAGGACAGCAAGTCGTTGGGAAGCTCGGCTCCGGATATGACTTCAGACGAGGGCGAATCAAGCAGGTCGTCGATGGTATCGCTGGAGAGCCTCGAGGACGGGAACGACCGGGAGAGTCTCAAGGAGGAGGTGTTTGAACTGAGACGGGCGCAGACGACGAGCATGCAGATGAATAAAGGCGTGTTGCTTTCTCTCGGCTTGAAGACGCTGGATGAAAGCCAAAATCTCAAGTCGACGGATGAGGCGCCTTCACGATCGGGTTCCCCTGGGCCTGGTGAAGAAGGTGGAAAGG
>JBBPNX010000685.1:0-15415 GCA_038091155.1 Harrya chromipes
CAGTCTCGTACGAGTGTTTCCATCAATACGAGGACGAGAGCTGGTCTAGAAAAATTGGTCATTGTACCCCGGGTGGACACCGGGGCAAAGTTGTAGGTTGCGGTTGCGTGCCGTAATTAGTATGTAGCACTAGTACCCCTGAACTTTCTTGGTATACCGTAACTTGGGAGGTGGATGATATGGCAAAAGAGAAATAGATACATGTCGTAGAACGGTGACCCGTATCTCGAACCCTATAAATACTTCTATGGTACATCCAAAGTCTACTTGCCTAGGTTCTGAATCCACCCCAAGATCCCACCCCGATGGACAACACCTCCCGGCTTCAGCAACGGCGTGTCCTCCGTCACTGCCCGGTCAATCGTCTCACCCTCAATCACGACGCTCACGCCGTCTTCCTCGCTCGGGATTGTCCCCTCGACGGACACTTCGGCAGCTTCGCCAAGCGGCCTCCCGAAATCATCGATCCCGAGACGACGCTGCCGCATTTTCCACGCAAGGCACATGAGGAGTAACCAAGCTTGCATCACTGCCGACACGGCGAACATCACCCAGCCTATAAGACCCAATCAGTGCCATCCATTCAAGAGAAGATCCGTGCAGAACGCCAATCAATGCCAGGGTTGATGTAACGGGAAGAAAGAACGCGACATACTCGTCCAATCAGTGCCTGGTCGCATTGCAATCGAGACGGCCATGACGATTCCACCCGGACTTTGGATCACCATCATTGGGATACTCAACGCGCCAACGAGCTTGAGGTTGTACGTCCGTATAAGTTGTGGAGCGTACTGCACGGCTGCCAGTAAACCCGATGTCACGCCCAAAAATGTCGCCCAAAGTGTAATCTGGGGTGGATGCGGCACGGTGGAGTCCGGAGACGACGGTGAATCAGAGAGTAATACAAATGTCGTAATAGTGATGATTGCCCTTCGTTGCACGATACTCGCTCAGCATAGAACTGCACGCGATAGAAAGGCACATACAAGTGGAGAACAACGATCCAAGAGACGATGACAGACAAGCGCCATTCGGAGCTCTTAAGGTTAGTGCGAACGTGATGGATCGGTCGCGCGTCGTGTGTATCTATACCGAGTTGGATGTACTTCAGATTGGGAGGGTAGTATAGCATGTAGAGTACCAAACTACAAAAGAGAATGAGACTTCATAACTGAGCATCAAAACTGATAGGTCACATACATCACGGTGAATAGAAACCACTGGATGCCGACTTGCAAAACCCCGGCGGTCTGCTCTATGCACTTGCCAAGACTCTGGTGACACAGGTCAGGAGACGGTGGTCCGTAGAACGACAGAAGTGACGCACGACTTGAGTACAGCAGCGTATGACGGGGTATTGAAGTGTGATTCTAGAATGAACATCTGGTATTAGGCAGCACATGGGACTCGAACAAGTTGAACGGACATGTTAAGCATGGCAGCCGCAGACGATGTGCTACCGAGAAGCAAGAACCAAGGGCTAAACCCGACGGATGTTCCGGCTCTGATTATGCGCAAGTGCTATCATGTTGATGAGTGGCAATGAGGTAAACTCAGAGAAGGGTGGTGAGACACACCTGCGGCATATAGGATAGAAAGAGACCAAAGATCAAGAAGGCGGCGAGACCATCCGCTCTCCAGTCAGATTTCTGGTAATCATTAGCTACTGCGTGTACGGTTACGCGCAAAACTCACGAATTGACAAAGGTTCAATGAGAGGTCCATTGTTACAAGACAGACTCAAAGGTCTGCCCGCGCTGAACGTTAACCACCGTTGAGAAGCAGTTACCATACATGGGAACTACATTTGAACCTCCGCTACGGGAGAGTCACGTGATCTTAACATTAAGCTGACATTGACAAGCTTCTTTGCACTCGAACGGTCATCAACAACCAGGATACCAGTGGACTCATCAAATAAGGCCAGATTCATGTCTGCTGCCATTCACATTCCAGTTGAACTTGCACGCATAACGACATCCGCACTTGGCTTGCGAATGTCTAGCGTGGCTGGGACCCTACCTCGGAGTCGGTCATCCTTGGGTTTCCTACGGTCCCAGCGAGCTTTTCATCAATTGCTGCGGCGATCATTGTCGCCACCTTCCGTCAGACAATGTCCGCGGATATCCCTCACACAAGTGCCACAATGTCGTCGCTGGTTACGCGCATCCAGTGGTACGCATATTGCTGTCTCTCGCAGGTTCATGTTCTCTCCTGACGATTGGTTTTATTACGTCTTATTTTAGTGCAACGCCACGGTAGTATCGGTCGTCCTTCTCCGGGAACTGGGTTTGTCCTCTTAAATCATTTTCGTTGCACAACGCTGATACCCTCCTCTCAGCATTACTTTACACTTCAAAGATCACAAAGGAAACCTCATCAAAACCATTGAAGCCAACGAGGGCGACGACATCCTATCACTCGCACACGAATGGGACATTGATCTTGAAGGTACTCAGTTCCGTTCCCACACTTGACATCTGCGGAACTTTTCATTTCATTTTTCACCCTTCTTGGCGACTACTCCAGGTGCTTGCGAAGGCTCCATTGCCTGCTCGACTTGTCATATCATTCTTCCACCTGAGCACTACGACAGCCTTCCCGAACCTTCAGACGACGAAAACGATATGCTCGATCTCGCATTTGGGCTGACCGATACAAGCCGCCTTGGGTGTCAAGTACACATCACGAGAGACATGCACGGAATGGAGGTTCGGTTACCGAGCGCTACTAGGAACATGTTTGTCGACGGAAAGAAGTCTACGCATCATTGAATATGGCATATAGAAGGGTGATGGAGAATGGAAAGCATCTTGGGACCAATCGCGAGATGCGATGTGGACCTCGAGGGCGTACCGTAGGTGTTTGTGGATACTTGCTCGATATATCCCCACTCAGGTGATAGAGATCGTGACGCTCAGATTGCGACTGTAGTTGTGTTAGGCATCGGAAGGTGCGTCGAAGAGTGAGGCGGATGATTGGTTTGGATAGTCTGACATACTAGGTGTGCTCGGCCACTCAGTTTTAACGCATACATGATTCGGAACATTGACCTCGTTTCGCTTCATGTCCCACAGGGAGTCTCCGTCACATTTTACGTTAGACCGTTAGACCCACCTTAACCACGCAAGTGTCCCATTGAAACAGATTCACTTTGTTGCTACCGAAGCTACTCGACGTGTTTCGACTCAGTTTGCTATCCTGAGTTCGTTCACAATCGTGCGGTTGAATTTCTTCAGCCAACACACGATGGCTCAACCGGCTGTCAGCTTACTCTTTCTGCCATTTGACAACGGCACTGATTTTGCTTGGAGAGTCTTATGCGGTCAACCTCGTTTACAGCTCAGTTTCTTTGATACCCGGAAACATAATCAAGCACGGTATTTCGACATTGGTCCGAAAAGAATCGAGGTCGACATATTGGAATCACTGCTGCCGGAGCTGGGTCCTGGTATAGGAAGCGCTCCGCAGAGTCTCGCGGACCTCTATATCCCGTCATATTTTATGCCCACCCTGCCAAGAGCCATCCTCATTCAGGCTAGATGATGCAATCCGTCCACATAAGTGAAAACTAGGCACATCGTTGTTTCGGAGAAGTCTTGTGAGTTCGCTCTCATTGACTTTGACTTGGTTATTCTTACTCGACACTTCAACGATCTCCCTACGCTTCTGTAGTTTTATCCGCATGAAGATCCCAGAACCTTGTGGCGCCCGGTAGGTTCACCATCTGTCGCGACATCCACTCGTCGCGATGGACTTCTTACGATGGTGCATCATGCAGTGCGACGTGAGGCTTTGAAGGACGCTCGCGCTTCCTTCTGTCCGTTACACAGTTGTGGAAGAGGTGTGTGTGTCCCATCCTCACAGTTAGAATGTGCAGTTCTCCGATGTCCTCAAGACCATGGTCTGAGTTGCAAAACACGCTCATTGAGGTCATGAGAAATGTACCCGGTCACTTGGACCCTACCCGCGCAGTGTGCTCCGAAGGAAATGTTTATGATGAACGGACGGTCAGCCACCCATCCTACACTCATACACATTGGTGTCTGGCGTTCAATCCTCGTGTCGCTGCCGTACCGTCCGCCTATTTGCAGCGCTCCACAATGGTAAAAGTTTAATCTTTCTAGGTCAAATTTCACGGCGTCACGTGGGGTTGTTGTGCATCCACCCATTTGCGGACGTACCTTGTTTAACCCTCATGTATCACTCTGATCCACCAGGAATTGGAAGGACTCGAGTCAGGGTCTGATTGTCAGGATTTCGGGATGCGGTAAGCCTTGCTTTGGATGGTCTGGACAGGCTGTTCTGTAGCACAGGGGAAACAGTGGCGTAGCAGAACTCACAAGTGTCGTCGTTGCCTTATTCGGTCAATCAGGCGGTGCAGTCCAATTCCTGCGCAAGACAGCCACTCTCTTGCCTTTGTGACCACAACATCAGGGCACCCTCTTTCCTTGACGAACTTTATTTCGCCATGCCACCCTACTTGCAACGCAAGTACATCGATCTCATCCGTTACGCCTCCTCTAAGTGGGTCAACTGGGACCCGCCCACCGAAATTCGAGTCCGCACTTGTTATTTCGTCGATGTGCCATTGTTTCAACTGAACTGGATCGACATTGACAGGCCGGCGCCTATGGCATCATCGACAAGGAGACGGGTGATTTCATCACAGAAGGAAACATCTATGATCCTGAATTCCAGGGCGAGCTGGATAAACACGGCGTCAACTTCATCATGGCGGACCACCCGCCCGTCGAAGGTTCCATAGAGGACGATATCATCGTCACCTCTCACGGGGCTAAACGTAGTGATTTAAACGTGGAAGACAAAGCGTATGCGGACGTTCCTACATTCTCGCCAATGACTTGATTGAGTGACATGTCACCACAGGGACGTCGCCGGCCTCGCCGATGCATCCCTCAAAGAGGAGTGGACGTTCCAGAGCGGCAAACGGGACGCCATCCTCATCATGCACAGCCCTCGCCAAGTGTCCATCCCTCCCAACCTGGTCCTCGAACCGCTCTACAAGGTCGACAAGCTGATCCACAAGTGGCTCGTCACGAGTGTTCACGTATGCCCCGCGTACTTGATGTACCTCTCAGACAAATGTACGCCGGTCCCTGATCTTGTTCATGTGGCGCTGTTGATCACTGTTACCAACACCCTGATGCAGCGGGTGAAAAGATCTCCTTTGCTCTCGTAGCTAAAGCACCAGTCGCGACTGCTGCTGGCATCACTGCAGACTCCAACGGCGGCTTCAATTGGTGGGTCGATGCCCAAACGGGTCTTTTGCGCGAAGCCTGCGATCAAGCGGGCAATTACACATTCACGCCCTTCTACTCTCTGAGACGTCCCATCAAACGTGTCAGACGATTCTTCCGGGACAAAATCCGGCCTGACCCCGCTGGCGACGACTTGTGAGTAGACCATCTTGCCCCATGTGGACAGATCTAGACGCTAACACGTCACTAGATGGTACAATGAGTCCCCGCCTTGGGACCCACTTGACGAGGACGGTGAAGAAGATCTGTTTGATCCCGTGAGTGTGGTTTTCGAACTCCCGTCGTCTGCTTCTCACATGTGGCTTTCTAGGAAATCACAGCAGTCGATCCTTTTAAACAGCTCGAGGATGAAGCGAGAGCTCGAGGACTCGTGGTTTAATGCATTGTGACTCTGTTGTTTCACTACTGATCAGGCTTGATGCGATGTACTATATTGCCTCACGAACCGATTTCTGCCTCTTGTACATTCCGTACGATGACTAGTGAACTGCTATTTCCGCAACTGATTTGAAACGTGTAGCATCCGATGAGGACTATTGTAAGAAGCCGTATTAAACCCCTCCTCGGAGTCAGGTGCAACACTTCAATATAACGCTCAAGGGATCGACTGTCTGACATACGAAAATCGCGGAGAAGTTGCTTATGGCACAAGCAATTTACCTAGTAGCTTCGGCCCGAGTACGGCCCTCAGGGTCTAGTGAACCCAACTCCTCCTCGGATTGGTAGTTCATTTGGAAACCAGCCGTGGCCGACGGCGGAAATACTGAGAACGGCGGACACAAAAGAACAGGACCACGCTCCATATGGGAACTACAAAGTACGGGACAAAGGGCTACTACTGTATATCTACGAGGATCAGCAGTAGATATACAGCGGTACACGTGACTGTATGCCAATGGGCTTACATCATTCCAGTGATACATTCTACTGTGGATGGACAAGGAGTTCCAGAATACATCCAATCGGGTCTCAAGGCCTTGGGATTCAGCACTGTGACGGGGAACGCCAAGCCAAATGGGTATCAATTCGTGGCGGGACACGTGTTCAGTGTGTTAGAATGTGTTAGAGAGGGCTGCGTCGCCCCATCCTGGCCCCCACTGCCGATTAAAATGAGGTTACAGCCATGTTGCGATGGAAGAAGAGTGAGTGAGGATCACGGGGGAGAGGCTCGCAAGCAATTGGCGATGGAAGGAACAATGTTAATAAACGGCTTCTACTAGTAGGGATCATTGAGGTCAACGTCCGATCAGTATCCTCAAGTTCGAATTGGACTCTGGGTATATGGGGTATACCCGGAGTCAACGCGCGCCCAGTTGACCCCCTTGTTGACCCCGGAGCTGGTATGTTTGAAAAACGCGGACACATCCCCTTGAAACTAAGTAGATCGCACTGCGACATAATCGGAGTCAGCCCTGAAAGATAGGACGCAGTCGTCAATCGCCAACAAAAAAGATTACGAAACGTCTCAACAATACTCACGAATGCGATCTCGTCTTCTTCTCCGTCATCGTCTAACGGGTCCCAAGGTGGGGAGGCGTCCTCCCAGCTGATATAGAACCAGTGATGATTACAAATCAATACATGACATGAAAGAAGACAACTGACTCGTTCTCGTTCTCTTGGTCGGGATGCTGCATATCATTGTCCCGGAACAGTCTTTTCTTCTGTTTTATTGTATATAGAGGGGTGAAAGTGGCTGCTCCAGATTGGTTACACCCTTCTCGAAAGAGGTCGGAACGGACGCTGGATCGCCATTCGAGGCCGGCCGCGCCACCTGCGGCGACACCAGGGGCGCTGGGGTCGGCAGGCACCTTCGCGATCAGCTGGAGAGATACATTCCCTCCACCTGAAGTACCCAAAGCCTTTTCAGCGCGTGCCAACCAACATGATTATCATGCTCACACTTGCTCGACAGGTACATAGAATATGCAGGACAAGCATACACTTTCGTGACCAACCACTTCTTCTTAAGTCGAGGTATTTTCTGGAGGTACTTCAACGTCACCTCATTAGGGAGGTACCTGATGTGAGGGCGATACATGACGAGGAGGGCGCTCCGTTTTCCATGCTTGAACTCCCCCTGGAGTCGGAAGGTTGCATGAGCAAATCCTCGTAAATCCCTGTGATCGGTGACCAGGGTAGTGAGTTGATCAAGCGTTCTGGCCAAGGATGAGGGCCTACGCTTCCGGTCCCAGTTTGAAATCTGTCTTCGAAAAAGTACTCGAGGCGACGATGAACTCTTTCTCAGTCTCTGCATCTTTGGGTTTGTGGTCTGTGAGCTTGAACCGTGCGCCTATTTTGTCCAACTCTTCCTGAATTTCCGGGTCCTTGTAAATGTTCCCATCGATTCTTAAGTCACCCGTGTCCTTTTCAACAATACCATAGGAGCCAACCTGCAAATGAAATCGCATCAGGCCGGAACCCATGATCAGAAATGGATAAAGGGTATTCTGAAAGAAACCAACCTCAATTTCGCATGAAGGATCCCAGTTGACCCATTTCGAGGACACTCGGAAGATGAGATCGACGAACTTTTGTTGGAGTAAGTGGTGGTCCATGACCGTTGTGGTGGGACTGCACCAGTGTGCCCACAGGAAGCCGAAAAAGAAAAGTTCTCAGGCAAAGTCGCTGAACGAAATCTATCGCACTGGCGTCTATCGATATCAGTAGGTATCCGCCGATTCCCACCGTGCAACGAAGCCAAACTCCAAGAGTATGACTCAGATTGCACACAGCATAGCTTGAACATTGAACTTGCTTGAAGCTCGGCCGGCCTCGTGCGAGCGCAGTCACGGTATTTCCTAGACACGGAGTCAAAGGAGATGTAGAAGGAGATGTAGATCATGGTGTGCCTGCAACTTTGAACTTGGTCACGGTGGCAGCATGGCCCACTAGTACACAGCGGTGCCACGCCGGTGCCAGTGGGTCTCGTGACGAACGATTATTTGACTTATCTCCACAGTCGACCAAGATACGATCCGGGTCCGTTCGTCCGATGTCCAGCACTGGATTACACGAACCTGAAGTGGATACCAGGTTCATCATGCATCCAATATTCCAATGCTTTTGCGGGTCTAATGCCATGTGTAGCCGGCGAGTTCAGAGCCGCCCTCGATAGTACATTGTTCAAGATGCTCGCAGGCACTCAGTGGTGGTTCAAACGTTCATTTTTTGCGTGAATCCAAATGACTCGCAACTACCCGATGCCCGATCACTCGGAGAAGACGAAGGGACAAACTTGATGTCGAACAGGGACATCAACGTAGTATCCTGCCTTTCCCACGTCATCGCGTGAGGCTGTGGACCAAATGCCCAACCAAGGAGCTTGCACCTTCCGACCTACGCATGCGTTCAAAAGGTGCTCATCCCTTTATATTAGTATGGAGTGTATGAATTGACGCTATGCAGTTCAGAAATCGCTTTTGCTGGCACAAGCTCTATACACCAAAGCGAAGAAAAGAATTGGACCACTGTATCTTCGAACGAAATCTCTCTTCACCAGGCATAAGCAAGGTGGTGAATCCCGGGGGTCTTGTTCCCCTCACGAGGACCCTTTAAGTCGTTTGGCAATTTGCACTGGATACAACCAGCTCGAGCAAATGATGGACCTAGAAGAGGCCATTGTCCACGACCGTGAAATCCTGAAAAATTTACTACCTGGGCACACCAGTCGCTCCAGTGCGTTGAGCAGGTTGGCCACCCATCTGTGGAACCGTTATAAGCGACTCGGAATTATCGAGGACCTCGAAGAAGCCATTGTCCTTGATCGAGAAGCACTGGAACTTCGCCCACCCGGACACCCAGACCGGTGGATTGCATTGTCCAACCTTGCAGTTCATCTTTCCGATCGGTACAAGCAGCTTGGTGCAACAGAGGACATCGACGAAGCCGTCGCCATTGATCGAGCTACATTGGCACTCCCTCTATCAGACCACCCAGATCAATCGATCTCTTTGAATAATCTCGCAGTTCATTTGTCCGATCGGTATAAGAGACTGGGGGCGTTAGAAGACCTTAACGAGGCTGTTTCCCTCGCCCGAGATTCGCTAGCACTTCGCCCACCTGGCCACCCCAATCGACTCATATCTTTGCACTGCCTTTCGGTTCATCTGTCTGATCGTTACAGGCAGCTCGGCATATTGGAGGACTTAGACGAAGCCATTGTTCTCGATCGAGATACACTGGCACTTCGCCAGCCGGGGCACCCGGAACGATCATTCTCTTTGAGCAACCTTTCAGTTGCTCTCACTACTCGGTACAAGCAACTTGGAGCAGTGGATGACCTTGACGAGGCCATTGCCCTTGCTCGAGAAGCGCTCTCGCTTCGTCCGCCAGGCCACTCTGATAGGTCTATCTCTTTAAACAATCTTGCAATCTCCCTCTCTGCTCGTTACAGGCATCTTGAAGAAACAGAAGACCTCAACGAAGCCATCCTCTTCGCCCGAAGTGCTCTGGCGCTCCGCCCACCTGGGCACCTCGGTCGACCGAAGTCATTGATCGCGCTTGCAGATCATCTTTACACTCGTTACAAACAACTCGCTGTAATGGAGAATCTAGAAGAGGCTATTGTTCTCGGTCGAGATGCCTTTGCGCTCTGCCCCCTGGGACATCCTGATCGATCGAGTCTGCTAGACAGCCTAGCAAACTATCTCTTTGCTCGGTATAGTCAACTCAAAGAGGAGGGCGACTTGGATGAAGCCATTGTCCTCTCTCGAGAAGCGCTGACCCTGCGTCCGTCTGGTCACCCGAACCATTCACAATCGTTGCTTAATCTTACACGCAACCTCCGCACTCGGGTAACAAGCATGGGTCAATTGAAGGACCGGGAAGACCTATTCAATCTCTACTCAACGTTGGCGGTTGTGCCGCAAACAGTATCTTCATCTGACGTGTTCGCCGCAAGGGCATGGATAGATGCAGCCGAGGATTTCCATCACCCCACGATGGTTTGCGCATACAAAACATGTCTTCTATTACTTGTTCAACATCTAGCCAGTCTACCCTCTTTGCCACGGCATCTTGTGATTCTCAGAAGGCTTACATCTTCACTCGCAATGGATGCATTCTCTGCTTGTCTTCGGAACAACTCTCCTATCAAAGCGGTCGAACTACTTGAACAAGGCAGAGGTGTGTTTTGGAGTCAGCTTGCCCGCCTGCGTTCACCGCTTGACGACGTCATTGCGTCCGGCCAATTGGGGAAGATATTAGCCGATGAATTCAAGCTGATCACTTTGCGGATCCGCAATGTCCTTGATTCACCGGGTGACCACGGACAACTATGCCATCTCAACGTCGAACTCCAAAGAGTTGTGGCCAATATTCGGGAACTACCCGACCTTTCACATTTTCTTTTGCCTTCACCCTTCTCCGACCTTCAACAAGCTGCCAGCAATGGACCTGTCGTCATAGTGAACTCGAGCAAATACAGTTGTGATGCCCTTGTTGTGCTAGTCGACCGGGTTCCCATTCACATTCCTTTGTCGATTACAAAAGAAGATCTTCAAGAATTGTCAGCAAAACTCCGTTCGTTGACTGTAATAGCAAAGTCAAAGAATGTGAAGGGAGAACTGGCAGCCATCTTGCGGGAACTGTGGGATAAAGTGGTTTCCCCCGTTGCCGACCTCCTGCAGACAATACATCCGTCTCAATCACGTATCTGGTGGTGTCCAACTGCCGAGTTCTCCTGTTTGCCGTTGCATGCTGCCGGTCCGTATAAAAAGGGCCAACACAATCTTGCTAGTCTCTACATCTCGTCCTACACGCCCACGCTCGCTGCGCTTGTTCGTGCTAGACGGAATGAACCAACTAATGCAATAGAACAGAAACGCTTTGTTGCCATTGGTCAAGCGAGTGCCGCCGGGCAGAATGAACTCCTTTCTGTCGACATAGAACTGGCCAACATCGGTCAACGTGTTGATGGCCTCGCCGCATTCACGTGCATTCAGGGAGCAGAAACTTCCATTTCTAGGGTTGCAGAGGAGCTTAGAAAGAGCCAGTGGGTCCACTTTGCATGTCACGGCATTGTAAACCGGAACGAGCCGTTCAAATCTGCATTCGCTCTCCACGATGGCCATTTCACCATTCAACATATTGTTCAGTGCGAACTGGAAAACCCGGAGTTTGCTTATCTCTCTGCCTGTCATACAACCGTTGGAGACGAGGAGAGCCCAGACGAGGTGATCTACCTTGCATCAGCAATACAATTTGCTGGGTTTCGTTCTGTCATTGGAACAATGTGGGCGGTGGATGACGATGAGACTGACAAGATCACCTCAATGTTTTACGAGAACATCAAGGACGAGCATGGTTATCTAGATCACACTCGAGCAGCATTCGCGCTACACCAAACGATGAAAATGTTGGCGGACGTAGAATTTGATCAGCGTATTCTTTACATACATCTTGGTGCTTAGAGCGTTACCCTCGCTTTGCCCGCAGAATGAAAGGAATCTGTTATATTTTCTGTCTGTAATATAATCTGATATTGAACCCGTACTGCAGCCTGGTCTCCATTCCTCGCCTCGACCGACACAGCCTCTTCGTCACAGCTTGATGATTCAAAAAAATGGCAGATTACAGACTCACAACAACTCTTACAATCACTTACAAAACGAAGGGAGAAAACGACGAAGTAATCCTACTAGTAGGGCCTAGGCACCAAGATGTATATACAGAATCCGCTGATCAAGCGGTATCTTGACCGACCTCATCGTCCGGTTGAGCGCCAACGCTGCACGCGTGTGATCCAACCGACCCAACTCATCAACCATATGCTTGTAGAAAATTGGTGTGATCTTGTTCGTCTCACCATCGTCCACTGCCCACATCGTCCCGATGACAGAACGGAAGCCAGCAAACTGCATTGCAGCTGCAAGGTGGATTACTTCGTCCGGACTCTCTTCGTCGCCGACTGTCGTATGACAAGCAGAAAGGTAAGCGAACTCTGGGTTCTCCGATTCGCATTGAATAATGTGGTGGATGGTAAAGCGCCCATCGTGGAGAGCAAATGCAGAGTCAAATGGTTGTTTCCGCTTCGGAAGGCCGTGACACGCGAGATGAACCCATTCGTTCTTGCGTAGCTCTTCCACCACTCTGGAAATACAGGATTCTTCACCCTCGATGCGAGTGAATGTGGCGAGACCATCGACACACCGACCAATGATGGCCAGTTCAGTACCGACGGAAAGGAGTTCACTCGCCCCACGGGCATTTGCTTCACCGATGGCAACAAAATGCTTCCTTCCTGTCACAGGATTCGATGGACCGGGCCGTCTAGCATCAATGAGGGAGGTGAGGGTGGGAGCATAAGACGAGATGTAGAGGCTAGAAAGGTTCTGCTGGCCTTTCCTATATGGACCGGCAGCATGCAGGGGCAAAAGAGAGAACTCAGCCGTCGGGCACCACCAGATGCGTGATTGAGAGGGATGAATGGTCTGGAGAACTTTGACGATGGGGGAAACAACGTCATCCCAGAGATCACGCAAAAGCGGGCCGAGATCTCTCGTCACGTCCATTGACTTTGCGCGCAAGATCAGAGTACGGAGCCTTTCTGATAAATGTTGAACATATTGTTTCGTAATTGACAATGGAACATGAATGAGGTCTTCATCGACTGAGATAATAAGTGCGTCACAACCATACTTGCTCGCGTTGACAATGATGACAGGTCCACCAGAAGCCGCACGTCGGAGATCCGAGGAGAGCAAGGGGAGAAGGAAACGAGAGAGACCAGGTAGCTTGCGAATATTGCCCACAACTCTTCGCAGTTCCACATTGAGACTACATACTTGGTCGTGCTGATCTGCACCAGGTGATTTGATGGCTTCGCGAATGAGTGAAGTCACTTGGGTGAATTCGTCTGCCAACGTCTTTCCCGTCGGGCCAGATGCGATGACATCATCCAGTGGGGAACGAAGGCGGGCGAGCTGGCTCCAGAAGACACTTCGTCCCTGTTCTAGAAGCTCGACTGCAGAAGTAGGAGAGTGGTGACGTAGACAGGCGGAAAATGCATCTATGGCCAGCGAGGAAATAAAACTTTTGAGGACAGCAAGATGTTGAGGCAAAGATGGGAGTGTAGTTATATGGTGAACGAGTAGACGAAGAGAAGTTTTATATGCAAGGACTGTCGTTGGATGGTGGAACTCTTCAGCTGCATCGACCCATGCTTTGGCGGCGGACAAGTCATGTGAAGACACTGTTTCCGATATCTGCTCTAGCCCAGCATAGAGACTGAACGACTTCTCTTGGTCCTGTACCTCCCTGAGCTGCATAAAGCGAGTATTGAGGTAGCGCGCCAGGTGATCTAATGACTGCGAGCGGTCGGGGTGGCCATACTGGCGAAGTGCCAGTGCTTCTTCGGTGTAGACAATGGCCTCATCGAGATCTTCAACTCTTCTAAACCGGTCGTATCGATTGGAGAGAGCAACAGAAAGGTTGTTTAAACATCCTGACCGACCGGGGTGTCCCGTCACATGGAGCTCTAACACAGCTCGGGCTAATACAACGAGCCAATCTAGGTCTTCCGCCCTCCCAAGCATACGGTACCGAACAGACAGAATACCTGCAAGATTGTTTAAAGAACTCGACTGGTCAGGATGACCTGGCTGATGAAGAGCCACTGCGTCTCTGCAGAGGTCAATGGCCTCATCGAGGTCTTCCATTTTTCCGGATTCGGAATGCTTCGAGTCGTATCGAGTGCAAAGACGAATTGCAAGATTATTCAAAGACATGGACCGATGTGGGTGCCCAGGTGGACGAAGCATGAGTGCATCTCGGGCTAGGACGATGGCTTCGTCGAGGTCCTCTGTCACCCTGAGCTGGTTGTACCGAATGGAGAGATGAACAGAAAGGTTGTCCAAAGCCATGCACCGATCTGGATGCTCAGGCGGGCAGAGGGCTAGGGCATCTCGGAAGAGAACAATCGCCTCCCTTAGGTCTTCTAGTCCTCCAAGCTGGTGGTAGCGAGTGGAAAGACGATTGGCGAGGCTGTTCAAAGGTATCGACTGATCGGGGTGCCCCGATGGGCAAAGCGCCAGTGCTTCGCGGCTTAGGACAATTGGCTCATCCAGGTCTTCCGTCCTCCCAAGCTTCTCATACCGAGTGGAGAGACGATTTGAAAGGTTGTTTAAAGTACTACACCGATTTGGGTGTCCAGGTGGGGAAAATGCCAAGGCGTCTCTGGCTAGAGTAATGGACTCGTTGAGATCCTCCACCCCTCCAAGTTTGTCGTACCGAACTGCTAGATGAAGCCCGAGGTTATACAACGATGGCTGCAGATTGGGGTGCCCAGGGATACAAAGTACCAGAGCCTCTCGGGCGAGGACGATAGCCTCATCGAGGTCCTCCATCCCCCCAAGCCGGTTGTACCGAGCGGAGAGACGGACGGAAAGGTCACCCAAAGTCGTTGAACGATTTTGGTTTCCCAGAGGGCAAAGTGCTAGTGCGTCTCGGCCAAGAGCAATCGCCTCGCTGAGACCTTCCATCTCTCCTAATTGTTGGTAGCGACCGAAGAGATCGATCGAAAGCCGAGACAAACACATAACCCGTGCTGGGTGGTTGACTGGACAAAGCTCCAATGCTTCACGATCAAGGACGATCGCTTCGTCAATGTGACGAATATCGCCCCCATGGTGAAACTCGGTGACAAGAGAGTCCGCGCGTAAATACAACTGTTCAACTGGTGGTACCTTCACGTTACCTCGCTGCTCTCCATAGTATCGACATAGAGAGATATGTACCATTTGGATCCATCGAATTCCTCTGCACCTATGAAACTTGATCTAAGATGGCAGCTTGAAAAAACCTTGGGTGTGAACGTTGGAACCACAAGGACTAAAAATTTGGCAACAGTAACGCTGGTTGTTGTTGTACTAGCCGGCACCGCCACATTGCCTCAAGCGTTGTTCTTGGCACTCTTGCTCGAATGGTTGAAAGGCGCGCTCCAACGCAGCTCGTATCTTTTTCTTAGTCCTTTCCCGCTTGCCATGGCTGTGGTGTCAACCCCACGAGTCTAAAGCAACTTTCGAGTTTGTTTTGAGCAGCATCTCAGTGAATGTAATTTACCGCCTTCAGATTACCATTCAACGTTCAGCGCTCAGCTGCAACTATGGCTAATGACAGTCGGTGGCGCCTGG
>JBBPNX010000686.1:3353-15388 GCA_038091155.1 Harrya chromipes
CGCGTGGGGCCTGAGTGGGCGTTGGCATTGGCGTTGGCGTTGGCGTCGGACTAGAACCGACGACGATAAACGGCTCGAATTGGTCGACGAGCACGCCTGCGAGCCAGCGTTGTTTTTGGGCGGATTCGGTGCCGCCCCAGGAGGCGTGGACGGCGAGGCGGAGGGCGGGCCAGAGGGTGAGGCGGGCGAGGGTGCCGCGGGCGAAAAGGATGGTGTTTGGGTGGAGGTTGGACATGGGGATGTCTTTTGTGTGTCGGGGAACGAGGTCTACACGAATCGCTCGGATCGGGTGGATGTGAGACCTTGGGTCGGTTGTGATGCGAGATAAGAAGGATTTGTTAGATAAATGAGGAAGGAGTTGTATCATCATTTGCTAAAACATGATCGTTCTATCGTACAGTAGAGAACATGAAAAAAGAATATATAGATGCATCGGGTCGTTCGCGTCCTCCCAACCAAAACAGACTCGGGAGAGCCTAAGCCTCAGAGAATGCGTTGTGCCGGTCGCTTCCGAGTCACGCATCTATTCTCGTCGGGAATGTCCTCTGGATCTACGCAATCAATGTTTCTGCAGCCGAGTCTCGCGTGACAACAGTTGAGCGATATTGTAACATGACTTACTGTAGAGAGGCCACCTCCTTTGACCATCTAAGAGCCGTATTATCAGACAACTGAGGAACCCGATAGAACGTATCCATGCTCGAAATGGCCCGGCGGATCTGCAGGATCTGGAGCCGATCAATAGGATTCGGACAAAGGATCCACTTGAGCAGCTCGTGAAGCGAACGCGAGATGGGCAAGGTACGATACAGATAATCCTCGTCCTCGAGGAACGCTCGAAAGTGGAAATCGGATGCACGGGCGGCTTTCCATGGACGACGACCGGTGACGAGGTTTATCAGAATGATGCCCAATGACCAGATATCGACGAGGCTGGGGTAATAAACGATCTCACCGTCCGTCCATTGTTCTGAGAGGACGTGTGAGCGGCAGCGAGAGGAAAACAAGGGAGGATTAACCTGGACTCATGTAATCCGGGGTACCGCAGCGCGAGCCTCTGCAGATGCGCTGGCGGGTCGCGAGCCCGAAATCAGCGATGCGGATACCAGTACTTGCTTCTTTAAGCAGGATATTCTCTGGTTTGAGGTCCCTGTGGAATACCCCTATTTGATGGCAGGCATAGACGCCGTCGAGTATGTCTAGAAATGTCTCCTTGATGAGTGCATCGTTGCGTTGGTATATCCGGTAGTCCCAGATGGCCTGATACAAGTCACCTTCGCAGAGCTCGGAGACGATGAACAAGTATGTGTCCTCGTCGATAATCTCTTGCAGCGGCTGGACATGTGGGCATCGATATCCTGATACCAGTTGGTGGTGGAATACCTCAGACGTTCGACGAAGGAGTTGTTTAGGGGTAAGCTGTAACTTGGAGATACACTTGATGGCATACTTTCCAGGGCGTTCTGTATCGACCGCACCGTAAACGGAGCTGGTTGCACCCGAGCTGATGGGCGAAGTGAGACGGTAATGACCGACGCATTGGCCAGAGAAGTCGGGTAATGACATGGCGACGAAGAGGTGGAGAATGGGTCTCAGGGGAAGTGCGATGATGTCATTCTCGGATCGGGTACGCATTTGGAAATTTACCGGAGGAGGGAATTCCCTAAATGCGAGGCATGTTCGGAAAGGTCAAATCCGAGACTTTGTGACTGCTGCAGGGAGTGGGCGAGAGGTATTTCATTCACAACTTGAAGATGGCCAGAAAACGGGGACGGGATCCTGGTCCATCCCAAGCGACCACGAAGCCGTCAACACAGGCTCCGGAAGTTTGGACAACGACAACACCTTGGATGACGAACACCGTTTTGGCTCTATCGGCCGCCCTCGGACTATCTGCGTTTCTGATTCACCACGTTATTCGCCCGGCTTTCGTACGTTCGAATTTCGATACCTATAAGTATCCGGGACATCCTGGTCTTTGTGCTTGTAGTGCAAAGTAATAAACTGATACGCACCAAAAATCTCATATGACATTGGTCTAAGTATAGTGTGTCTCCATGTCGCTGCGACGCTCGCTTGTGGAGTCGTTGCGATGGAACCGGGGAAAATAGCACAGCCACTTCTAAAGTTTGAGCCAAGGTCAACTTCAACAAGTCTCCTCCTTGTGTCTTCGACCCATCCTCACCGAGACTCTTCCACAGCGAGCTCGTCCTGGAGTATGTCCAGTGGCCCTTTTGATTTACGCTAGCACGACTCTCATTTGTTGAAACCCGACTCGAGCGTATACCACACATCCATTTTTGATTTCGCACCCACGTACTTGGAAACGATATTCACTCATGTCACAGGAACAGAGTCACCGAGCAGCACCTAAGCGACAAGATACCTTTGACCTTCGCGACCACATCATCGCTGACGAACAGTCCATGGCGAGCTCCCACATGCACGCCCACGCCGATGCGACAAACCAATTCGGCTCTGGCGGTGCCTCCGACGAGGAGCATTCCGTCCTCGAAGACGACTCCGATGCAGATGACCGCGAGATGGACTATATGGACGATGACGACGACCGCTCTTCCTCCCTCTCTATACCAAACGAGAGTATCGACTTTGACTTGGTCTATTCCCTCCACAGCTTCGCTGCCACAGTAGAGGGTCAAGCTAGTGTCGTCAAGGGCGACAGTCTCTTCCTCATGGACGACACAAACAGTTATTGGTGGCTGGTGCGCGTGCTGAAAACGCAGGACGTAGGGTATATCCCCGCTGAAAACATCGAGACCCCGTTTGAACGTCTCGCACGTCTCAACAAACATCGTAACGTCGACGTGCGTGTTCGGTTTTTTATCTTGTAGAAACGCGTTTCTGACTGGCACCACTTTTGTAGCTTGCCCATGCGACGCCGCAAGAGCTTCAAGAAGACGTCGAGCGCGTTCGTAATAACCTATCTTCTCGTACGGGCACCCACTCGCCTTCTCCGACTCTCGGTCTCCCTGCAGGAACCCACCCTCGATCAGGCACGAAAGGCGTCATGTTCACCCCTGCACTCTCGGTCCATCGTTATCCCCCTGCCGTCTGGAACGAGGAGGAAGAGGAGGAAGAAGACGTTGAATGGGATGATGGTGCATACGAGGAGGAGGATCCTGAACTTGCCGAAGAATTGTCCATCCGCACAAGGCAAAGTCAGATAGAGGACCACGAGAGCATGACAATGGATGCCCTGCAATCTGAACCGGATGATGGCATGAGCTGGGATGACTCTGCTGCAGAGGACATGCAGGTCCTGGCGGCACAAAAGAAGAAGGAACAACAGGCGTTGATGGCGCCGGACACGCTCCGGCCTAGTGGGTTACAGCAGAAACCCATCCAGCAGCAACAGCAACAAGTCCCATCGCAACAGCAACAAGAGACGATCATTGCCCAGCAACGTCAACAACAACAGCAGGAACAGAAGAAGCTCTCTCAACAAGCGTTGCGTAATCAAAGTTCGCGGGACAGGTTATCCCCCGCCGAGAAGCATTCTGCTTCGACCACTTCCCTTAGTAAATCCACGGACCCCATCGACGCCACCGAAACGCGAAAACTCTCTGTCACTCCGACCCTTATACGCGATGATCCTCCCAAGCCATCTCCATCAGGCGTTAGTCCCTTGCAAAAAAGTGCTGGTGTGCAACAGCAAGAAGACGAACGCAAGCGTACTCGCGAGGAGACCGACGTTCTCGAGGAAGTTGCCAAGAAAAAGATGAAAGGCAAGGACAAGGACAAGACCGCCCCCAGCAGTTCCGCCATTTCCAACCAGCTTATGAAGTCTCAGTCAGGAAGTGGAAAACTTCGCAAGGAGCGCGACACCATTGACGACGAGGGGAATCAGAAGAAAGAGAAAAAAGGACGTGGTGTCTTTGGATTGTTCGTGCGCAAGAAAGATAAGAACAAAGACAAGGCATCCATCGAGAGCATATCTTCGGACGTCACGCGCGAGTCTCAGGACTCTGGTCAGTCCTCGAGTCAACCACATGGTAATGCTGTCGAAAATTCGATACCTGCCACAGCACCCGCAACCCAACAGCAGCAGCAGTCTATTCGCGCCCCCATAGAACCTAGAGCTACCCCTCCAAGACCACAACAGCCCTCTTTGGGTGGCCTTCAGACGCCAACTGGTCCAAGTCAAGTCTCTCAACATGCATCTACTTTACGCCAACGAGACCAACAACAACAAGCCCTATACCAACAATACCTCAACCGTTCACCCTCCTCACCTCCAGAGGCACCATCGTATGGTTTACAGTCTGCCTTTGCTGGTAATTCTCCTTACTCCAGCCCAAGTACCACACCGGCAAGTCTCGGTCTCGGTCTGCCTTCATCACGACAACGCCCTGGCTCTCTCATCATCTCTCCGGCCGGGGACGGACATCTCGGTGTTCCCGAACTCAGCGTCATCCGCATTTTCGCAGGAAAAAATGTACAGACGGAAGCCACTTTCAAGACCGTCTTGCTCAACTCGTCAACAACCTCATCGGATCTTGTCCGACAGGCCATCCAGCGATTCCGACTCCCCTCGTCCGAGACAGAAGAAGCGATGTCTTATTATCTCACGATCAAGCAAGTCGAAGGGTCGTCAACTGTACTTTTGTCGGAGGAGAAACCCCTTGTGGTGTTTGAAAGTATCGTCGAGGCGGTGATGGAGCTCCCCAAAATCAAGCGGAGCAGTATGGGAAGTATCAGCTCAGTGTCGAGTAACCTCTCCATGCACCCCGCCATCAGGCAACTCTCCATGAATGATTTCACGGACGACTCGGCCGTCAAATTTTACTTGAACAAGCGCGGCGTGGACGGAAAGGAGAGTCTTCTCGCGGAAGAAGACGAGGATGACACCATATACGCAGAGTCGACGCGCGATACAATAGGCAGCCTCGGCGTCAATGGCACGCCTGAACGGTTCAGCTCACCTTCGGTCCGATTCGCATTGCAATTAGTGATCTACCCTGAGGACCTCCCCGACGATATGGCGTTTGATCCCCTCACCGAGGCTATCCTGTTCAAGAACACACTGAAGGACCGGACGACGTCTGTCTCATCCATCTCCTCTGGGGTGTCACTGAGCCATCGTCGGAAGGTGTTCACTTTCCCGAAAAACGTTACTGTTGCGGAGGTGATTGAACTTGGGCTGGAGAGATTTGGTATACTCGAGGGTGTGGTCGACGGTGGAGACGAGGTCGAAGACAAGCTTACCAAGAGAAGGAGCTCTACCAAAGTTCGCTACTGGCTGACTGCGTCCATGAATGGCCAAGGTAAGATATTATTATTCACAATTGTCGTATTGACATATACACACTTTGCGTCTGTCGTCTCAGAACGGGAGCTATCACCCTCGAGCAAAGTGGTCGATGCCTATCCGCGCCCCCCGAGTTTCCGACGCGTCCAGGATGGAGGTAAACGCCGCTCTATCGACTCTACACTCTTGCTTGGAAACCTGGAAGACGTTTCCCCCGAGGACCCGGTGTTCATACTGCGCCGTGCAGTTTCCTACCGCACGTCGTCGTCTCGTCACCGTATGTCTGCTCCTCTTGACGAAATTGCCCTTCAACACCTCCGCGATTCTATCTCAGGCTCTAGCCTCAGCTCTGATAATGCAACACCGGAAGAGACAACACACAAACCGCGCCAGTTGTCTAGACAAGAAATCATCGCCGCGCAAAGGGCTGCTTTGAGGGAGAAACAGCGCGCTATTCTTTCTGCGCAGACGAACTCGGTCCGGGGTATTGACGTGTTCCTACCTGGAAACGTCATGATTCGAAGCTCGCGGTATGATAGTGCGGACCGTATCCGATATTCGTACGTGCAGGACGGCGAGTCGTACGACGTGAGCGACATCATCGAACAAGAGCTTCGAGAAACAAGTGGGTCGCCGTCGCCGCTGCAGAAGAGTGATCTCTTGGAGGGTATCTTTGGGAGGAACAAGGACAGGGACGGGATGAACGAAAAATTGGATCGGGTTCTTGCCAAGATCAAGGACGAGCGCCTTGGTGTCCAATATGCCAGCGCCAAGGCGATGGAGGACAGGTCCGAGAACCCGCCGTCGGCGCACTCGACAGGGTCGTCTTCGTCGATGTACTCGATAGATGAATCGGCGACGCGTAGTGAGGGACGAACGCCGACACCACTGGCCGGGCCAGACGCGAAGCGGACGACGTCACCATCACCGCTCGGCGATGTGGAGTCGCGTTCTGCAACGCCGACGATGTCTTCGGCGACTACGGCCCCACGCGCCCGCTCGACCACACCGCCAGCCCAGTCGCACTTACAGTCCCACCGCCAACCATCGATCGCGTCGGTCATGTCGGACATTACGTCAACGACGTCCATGTATGCGACACCGACCGCGCAGCTGGTCAGTCCGACCGAACTCGAGTTTAGCATGAGCCCACGGATCGACACGACGTCCAAACTGCCCACGTTGCAACCCCAATTCTCATCCTCGACCCCGATTCAGCCACGAGTAGAGTCACCACAACTACAACCACAACCACAACCCCGCGCACCGATCAAACGCCCCTACATCTCCCCCGACGATTTTGGTGTGACGCAGATGCTGGCGATCATCGAGATTGCTGGGACGGTGCCCAAAGCGCCCGAGCCGCTGTTGCACCCGGTGGAGGAGATCCTGTTTGGGCGATCGATCGAGGTGCAGACGCTGCATCCGGAGATCCGGGAGATTTATTCAGGAGCGTTTCAGCAGCTGGACGAGATGGACAAGGTGGGTGTCGCGTTGTTTCGCTGTTCTCTTTCCTGGGGTTCTGTTGGACTGACGATTGAGTCTGTAGATGCTCGACGAATACCTTCGACAAGCACTGGCGGTGTGATCGAGGACGAAGAGGGGGAGGAGAGTAGACCGACATCCACGAAAAGGAGAGAGATGCTTGATGTCTTTTGCATGTCATATCAGTTGGACGGTTTTTTTGATGCCGTTCGTTACGTATGTACTATTTATGGATCTTTTTTCGTGATGATTTCGTTCTTGCTTTTGGAATGTCCACTCTTTTTTCTTTTTGGAGTTTTCATATGTATAGATTGCCATTGACGAGCGAGAGTGGGTGTGATACATGGATGATGTGGCTGGGTCGTCAGATTGTTGATTGATCGATGATCAAGGAGTCAATTCCAAGAACCGGCTAGTTCACGGTAAGTGTATCGCACACGTACTACGGACTACAGAGATGTAATACGACGGTGACTCGGATGAGACTTATACAGACACTTCGGGATCGACAACCTCGGATCAGCCCCATCTGCTTTCTTGGAGAACAACCGATGCCTTGACTACCGTAGACGTCGTCAAGACGTTTGGCGACTCTTGAACGACTTCCTTTATCAACCCTAAACGTGTGGTGCATAGGACTTTCTTGCCCCTTGCCCTTCCCCTGGGAATCTCCGGATCTCCATGGGAATCCACCACCATTGAGTTCTCGTCGAACATTTGCGCAGGACGAACCACGGCGACTTTAAAATTAGCCTGGAGCGCTTCCCCAATCATTTCCCTGAGCTTCTCGGCCGTTGTGACCATGGATGAGATCTTGTGCCAGAACTTGGGCGATAACTTGGACTCTGTGTCGGAAGTAGAAGCGGCGCAGCCTGCTGTGACGGCGATGTCTGCGAGGCCTTGTATGGCACACGAGACGAGGGTGCCAGATTCGTCACTGGTGCAGGCGGGCATGTTGGCGTGAGTCAGCGAGCGCCAACCGTCAGCGAACGTTTGAGATTCTGTTGGTACCGTTCACAATACAGTCAATAACACCTGAGAATTGACAGCTTACCTGACTTGCACAATCGTCCATACATCTCGCTAAAGAGCTTGTCCGTTCGTTTATCCGTGGACCACGAGGAAATGATTTGATGTAAGTGGGATGTGAGGTAGGCCCGAAGCGCGACCGGTAAGTGCGAAGCCACGTTGTGGCATGTCATTGTCTGTAAGCGGTCCACCAACACCTGAGGAATGGACTTAGAGGCACATTGTGCGGCGGACGATTGTTCCTCGGCACCAGGAGACTGGATGTGGTGAATGAGATGCGTGGATATCGATATCGAGGTCCGTTGAATATCTGTATTCAGGTTTCCAAGGGTGCGGATGAGTGCCCTCTCGGCGTACACATCCGAGTCGGCGATGCGATGCTGAACAGCAGGTGATTCGGGTTGATCTTGTGCGACACCCGACGTGATCTCTCTTAGCTGGGCGTGGTACTGTTGATCGATCTCGCGGATGTGAGCTTTGGATGTCCTGAGGTCTCGGAGCGCAGAGAGGAGCTCGTGTGATACATCAGGGAACCGGGAAAGCTCTTGGTGCACGGCAGCAAGCTTGTTCGTCTTAATGGCAACTGAATGCTTCCGGCGGTCCAGTTCAGCAGTGAGAGCAGCAATCTTGCGGTTTCGGAGCTGGTGCAACTGCACCTCGTAGCGATTCCGGAGGTCCACAAGCTTGTTGTAGAGATCTCGTGTAGCCTTTTGGTTGTAATGAGGACAGCTATGGCACCATTTAGAGCACACCTACATAGTAGTGAGCGGGAAGAATGTTGCACAGATCCTGTAACGTGATGGTGTTGCGCACACCCGCCACTAGGTTATAATTTGGAGATAGGGCCAAGGACGTGACAGTGTCGGCATGTTTGATGGGAGACCCGATCTGTTCATGTGTCACTGCGTCCCAGAAAGACACCGATGGACCTGCAGAAGCCACGATGTATGCGCTGTCGCTTGCCAGGGTGATGCACCGAATGTAATATTTGCTGTCGACGCGCCATTTTGAGCGCGTGTTCCCGGTGGATGCGTCGATATGGTGAAGGTGGTTATCCAAGGATGCAACGAAGAGATGTTTGCTATCATGGTGCCACACAACGGATTTGTTGCGCCATGGACTGACTTCTACCTTGAAGTCGGCGAGGAGTCGGCCATTCTTAGTTTCGTAGATTTGGACGGACTCGTATCTCCACTTTGCAGTTGCGATGAAAAGTCCATTCGGCGAGAATTTTGCTGCAGCCACCCAGTGGTCGTGTTCGAGTCTTTGCAGTTCCTCGCCTGTTGAGAGTGACCAAATTCGGACAGTCGAGTCCTCGGATCCCGACACGATTTTCGTCCCATCCAGCGACACATCCACAGCGTTCACCGGTCCTCCGTGTCCTTCCAAATCCCTCACCAATCTCCGACTCTGTGCATCAAAGACCCTTACGCTCGCCCCACTCGCCCCACTCACGATCCACTTACCATCTTGCGAGACCGCGATGTCGTAAATAACACTCCCCACTTTCATGGCCATCCCCACTTCTTTCCCATCCTCAATCCGCCAGCATCGAATGTTGCCTTCAGCTCCACCAGCCAAGACATGTTTCCCATCGGCCATGAACACGACCGAATTTATGTACTCCCGGCCATCGATTTTGATGACCTTCGTAGTGGAAGCCATGTTTGGATGGATCCCCGTCACTTGGATCGCCTCGCCATGGCCATCTCGGCTCCCCCTTTGCTCGTCCTTGCTTGACCTGGTAACATCTTCATTCGATTCTTTCGTCTCGTGAGTATGCTCTTTTTGATTGTCCTATCCGTCTACTCACCGTTTCTTTGTGTTAATCGTAGACGCAATTTGCGAAACATTATCGGATAAAAGTACAACCCCAAGAACGAGCGTGTGGTGTTGACTCGCAGCAACCCTTCGCCTCCCGATATGCACGTGTCTCCTGATCACATCAAACGCGTCACCTCCGCGCTTGTACCTCAGTGTCCCGCTCTTTGGATTGGCGCCCTAGCGTTCCCCTTATCACTGTTCGGGGCAACCAGCCGGCGCACACAAGTCACAAGGTCTTCTGGATCTTGGCAAGTCGCTATGCAGTGTTTGTTTTGCGACCCCCTACATATCGATGGATGCGCGCCTAGCTGATCAATCACAAGTTTGATAATTTTTAGTCATCGTGCATGCCTATGTTAGTGGTGGCTGGGGTTTCGTCGAGGTTTCCTCAAAGTCATCGTGACGCCCGCTTCTCGGTGCTTCTCGGATGCTGAGGTCGCCGAGTACACGAAGTTCGGGAAATATACGGCGTTCATGTTCTAGGATCGTGGCTGGCCCGGAGAGAAGGGTGGCTAGGCTTGACCGTGATGAAGCGTCTACGTGTACATTGCTTCTCACTTCACTTTCTGTGTTCACGACGATCTCGTGGATCATCTTTGATGCAGTGCGTATCGATTTCCAACGGACGACTGCCCAGGTTACTACGGGTTTGTGTTCCCATCTGGTCCAACCGGACACAGGCACAGATATCGCAAACACCGGCGGCAACGCCAACCAACAGCGTGCAATGCTTGTCTCTCGCTGCACCTGCCTCGACGCCGACAGCAAACGTCGTAACAGCAAAAGAAGCAATTTCCAAGAAGATCTATACAGTTTATGGGAAACAGGGAGCCGACCAGGTGGGTGTGGAGGACATGTCCAAGATGGTGTGGAATTGGACGGGATTGATGTCGGGGTAAGGTCTAGTCTTATATAAAAGTAAACATCGATTCTGTCACTCCAAAGTGCGCACTACCTATACTACCTACCTATGTGGGACTATAAATACAGCAAGATAAGCAAGCGCAAGCGCGGGCGAAATATACGTGCAACCTATGCCTTGACAATGACACTGGCGTGAGTTTTTAGCTTTGATCTAGGGGAAAGTCCGTACGTTATAGATGTTGGTATGCGCTGTTTTGTGTTTCAAGTAGAAATTTGACCTTATGGTACGTGCGGTTGAAAATCATAGCTATGGAAGCTGATCCAATACAATTTCCATCTCGTTGGCGTGACCAGTGGTAGTTCTCGAAGAAAATACATCGGCACCGGAGGCAAGTGATTCTATGAGGAGTGCGAGTCGGGATGGACCAAGGTTCGGTTCCTATGTGCCGAGACGAGGGTTCAGGTTGGGAGCGTCACTTGGTACCGTATTCATGCGCCACGTACCTTGCGTATCTCCTCAAGATCGTCCTTGAAACCCTCCGCGATAGCTGCCATCCAGAACCTGCGGAACTTTTCCTTGAGGGCTTGCTCGCTCTCTGGCATATCTGGGGGCATGAAAGGTGGTATGTCCGCACTGGGTTCCGGAGAGGGCGAGTCGCGTTGTGAGGGTAGTTCGCCCCGAGGGCGTCCGGGTTTATGCAGTTGTCGGGGTGCTACATTAGCATCTTCCTCGTCCGGTTCCTCATCATCCTGCGAGTCATCTGACGAAGAAGACACGTCGTCTTCGCTTTCGTCCGAATCCGCGCTTTCTGGCGTGGCTGGTTTTGGTTGCCGGACTGGGATCGTCACGGTCGTTTTCGGTGTGGACTCATCTGATGAGGATGAGGAAGGATCGTCTTCAGAAGACGATGAATCCGACGCGACTCTTCTTTTTCGTTTTCTGTGTCGTTTTCTTGCTGGCTTTGGCTGTGCTGGTCCCATCTGTTCCAAACACGAATGGCGATACGAAAAGTTATGAGTGCTTATGTAATCGACTTGATTCGATTGAATGATTGCGGGGAGCTTCGGCTCAAGTTGATTAGTTGCGAACATCATCTACGACACCCACAATGGGTGTGAGTAGCAAGGTTGTCGGCGTCCTTGGTACGCGTGAGCTTGTTTTTTCTTCTTCTTTCAGTTGTTCTGCGATGTTCTTACTGCTGCTTGCAGATCGTCATGCTTATCTCGTGTCACTCCAGAAGGTATCTGACATGTCTGCCCAACAGGCGGTGGCCAGCTCGGACGCATGCTCGCAGCGTCTGCGTCTTTATTCAATATCAACGTCGTCATCCTAGATGTCGGTGAATCAGCACCTGCGAAGCAGATTATTGCCCCCCGCTCGCCCGCACTCGGCCATATCGATGGCTCGTTCGCCGATCCCGAAAAGATCAGACAACTCGCGAGTAAAGTGGACGTTCTCACTGTGGAGATAGAACATGTTGATGTAGGTGTGCTACGCGAGATTGAGTCGACACCAGGGACGAGGGCCGTCATTCATCCCAGCCCATCCACCATCGCTATCATC
>JBBPNX010000687.1:0-15378 GCA_038091155.1 Harrya chromipes
ACGGGAAGAGGTCGACTTTCACCGCTGGCATTATTTTGCCCAATGGCAATGAACTTGGATTTCAGATTCGTTGCTGGATTCAATGCGTCGTACTACCGTCTAGTACGAATGAGGGCACCAAGTGTGGACGTCTAAGACGATACATGCATAGAGATCAGCAAGATTTTTTGGCCCTTCCTATACGGACCGGCAGCGTGCTTGAAATGGAGAAGGGAGGATTTCGCGATCGGGCACCAAGATGCCTGAGTGAGATAGGTGAGTCGTCCGGAGGGCATCAACAACATTGTTGGGGGAAACAACATCATCCCAGAGCTGTCGCAGAAAGACACCAAACGATTCCTTTGCGCGTAAGGTCAAGGTACGGTGCTTTATTGACAATTCTCGGGCTTCTTCCATTGTGACAGCGGTGGATTGCGGATTGGGTCTTGATTGGAACTTGGTCGGTCTGCGTGATATCACATCGCTCGTGTGGGGTGTTTAGTGATAGGATGTGTGCTACGTACAGACAAGAGAAGTATATTGTTTGGAAATATATACAAGTCTTTCAAGCTTGGAGCAGTCAAGTGTCTGCCGATCTCCGATTGGACAGCATCGACTGAATTTGGTCACCTACCCCAGGGCCATGGTCCAGACCGGGACTGCTGGAGGTCGGAAAGACCGGCAATGTACTCTGCACAGATCGCCGCCAACCAAAACTCGTGGTCCGAATTGTGGTCTTGCACGAGGTTATGGGCGATCTCGTGCGCGAGCACAAAAAACCTGGATAACGCAACACAAATTAGTCACGTTCGGACGCATTGGTGGTACAACGTACCAGGATTTTTGGGCCTCCCATAGTTTACCATCCTTCACCACACCATCGTCTGTTGGACAATCCATCAGCTATGTGCGTCTGGTTCGCAAAATTGCAATGAGATAGACTCACGCCATTCCTTGAAATAACGCAGATTCAAGTAGATCTCCCCCCCTTTGTTGAAGGCAATGGGACCACCGGGGTGGTCGAAAAAGATGTGTAATGAGCTTTTGCGAAGCCCGAAGACTTTGACGAGGGGTATGATAACGTCCAAAAATAGGTGGAGGGATTCAAGCTCGTTTTCAATGATCGCGCCGTAGTTGGGTATATCTGAGAAGTCGTGAGCTCCACCATCCAATTCCTGATCGAAAATAAGAAGTTACCCTCAGCTGCATGAATGCCGATGCCCTTGATCCTCCCTGGTCCAGTTCAGAGTCATCAAAATAAATCGACGGCTCAAACTCACTACATTCCTTCAGGTTGCCTACTGGGTCACAGGACTGAGCATTCGGGGACTGGATCGTGTTTCTGGGATGACCTGACCCAGAACTACAACGGTCAATCGCCAATTTCACATTGTCGCCTGGAGGATATGTCAGAGGATCCCAGTGGAAGATTCATAACTCACTGATGGATTGTTGAGAGATGACTTTATCTGATTTCCTGGAAAGGGGTTCATAAACAAGGAAGATTATTCGATGCTCCAACTTACGACCCCCCACTGTCGGCGCCGTCCGAGCTGCAAACTCCACCTTTCAGAGTGCAACCTATAATACATGATAAATGAAGCTAATGTCATGACGGGGAGGAAATTTTGGTTGAGAGAACATACCTCCGACCCCTTTGCAAGTAGAAGAGCAACGGTTCTTCCAGCCATTTCCATTCTGTTTGTGGCCTACCGCATGTTGCTCGAGGTCGTGCTCGACTGTGGGACAGTCAGAGACCAGCTACTTAACCCTTGTAACCATCATAGGAAAACGTGACTAACCTTTGAAACCGGCGCGGTTCAAGAGTTCCCTGTTGGAGAACATCGCCGCCAGGACAAGAATATCTTGACTCTTGACTGTTACAAATAAACGTCGACACAAGGATATCGCCAAGCTGATCGTGGAAGCTAAAGATCAGAAAACGGGTCAGGACAGATCGTTATGCGGGGACTCACTCGTACACATCACGCTGCGTACCACCCGAAATCCATAATTCAATCTCCCCGTCTGCACCGTCCCTTGTAGCCGCCCACACTTTCTGGATTTCTGTCTTCTTATCCCCAATGCTGAAGGTTTTTGAAATACGCAAAGTCTTACAAACTCTGACTTTGAGCTTGTTGCGGAAAGAATCGAAAGGTATTTTAGGCTGAAGATTGGTGCATCGCTCGAGGAAAATGGGGAGTCTCTCGAGAACCAAACTTTTAACTCTGTCAGAGGTTTCTCCATCGTGAATATCGTCTGGATTATTCAACTGCGCTTGGATCACTTTGCTCAGTTTTCTGCATCCAATTGATGCATAAAAGGCTGTAATCGATATCTCAACTGAATGTCAAGAGCAATGTCAAGGACGCGTACATTCAAGGTCCTCCTGCGGGACGGTCCAAATACACTGGCGGAAGAGTTCTGCGTCCTTGGCATCGTCAATGATGACGATCTCTTCGGGTCTTCGCAGTTTATAGGCTTCTTGGTCCGGAACTTGATCTCCAATTTTGAGCCGCATCCCGAGAAGAGTGTGGTTCGAGACCATCTTTTCCAGGGTACTATTCAGATCTGGAGTACGCTTGGCCTCGGTGGCGAGCTCCCCCAATTTTGCCATGAACCTGGGGCGATCGGGATTACTATCAAGGAGGTATAAACCAACACTACACCTACTCTTCGGGTCCTCCAGCGACTTCGTAGAACCGGTCCGGATTATGGATCAAGCTTTCGGCAACATCCCTCACGGAAGGCACGTCCTTGGCACTACAAGCGGTCAAAAATTCGTTCCCCTTTTTACCAAAATCCACGAAGATGAACAGATTCTCCGTAAATTTATCCTTCGGTTTGCCAAGGTAGCATTCCGCCGGAGACACCCATAATAGCTCACCCGAGCGCTGAGATTTCGTCGGGACTATCTTCATACCAGAAAGTTCACTTAGTTGTTCCGGAGTAAAACCTGACATCACGTCGAAACAAGGAGTCCTGCAGAGACAGGTCGTCACATACCTGATTTGCAATCAGCCAAACACTCCAGCCAATGAGAGGCTGTTTTTTCTTCCCTAGTCGTTGTCTGTAATCGGCAGAGAAGCATGTGTGGGGATGGGTGTTGCTGGATGCCCAATCGGGTGTAAAGCAATTCTGGATTGGTGGTCGGAACAACGGCGATGGAAAAGCCAAGGGGTTTCCATTGAGTACCCCAACACACCTAGAACGAGTCATTTACATGAGCCAGAAGAGGTAGCCTCACATTACCTCTTCTAATGTTCCCAAACATATTCCCTCCTTCGCACTGTTTTCCGCTGGAATGAATTTGGCACGCCGGAAATTTTGGTGATCGTAATCCGAATATTGTGATTCCAGGTAGTCACAAAAGTAGGGGAAAGCAGCTGTCCTGACGGATGTATCCTCTGAAGAACAGAGCTTTATGATTATTTCAAGGGAAGGGAAGGGACGTAAGCCGAGTTCATATAAGAGTTGAGCTAAAAGGCAAAGCTATCGGCCATGCGACAGTGGGAGAAGCAATGACTCTACCTTCTTCTGACTCATTCGACCACACCGAATCCCAGCTAATCACAGGAAGCCGAAGGGCAAGAAAGATGGGCTCGGGCGGGTACAACTCATCAGCGCAGCACCGAGGCGTCTCCCTGGCGTTTCTTATCGGAGTGAAAATACGCATTAATTTGAGCTTGTCAATATCCTCGCGTGAAACGGTTGCTTGCACTAGGTAGCGGATGAGATCGGGTGCGCTGCCTTTCCAACTTTCCCCAACACTAAATGCACCACGTGAGCAAGTATACAAGGAAGCTTTCACTCTGGCTTACCGGGCGATAATAAGGTCCGGTGGAACACATCCTCGAACGCCGAGAAATGATAACAATGCCCTCATCGACTGGTTCATTGGTTGCCCAGATTTGAACTCGACGATCGCTAGATCACGGGTATCGAATGGATTCTCATGTGCGATGGGAAGGTACGACTCCTCTGGTCGACATAGGCCACTAATGGTGGGAATGCAAGTCTTGTGTTTGAGCATTTCCCTTGACTCGCGACGTACGTCGATGGGGACTGATCCCCACAAACGGGAAAGTGTACCGAGAACTCGCCCAGCCCAATCGTGTGACCGTGTCAAGTCGTAGCGCGGATGCACAGAGAGGATCTGTGGATTCGAAAGGTGCTGCAGCCAGTGAGGAACGGTGAATTCCTGCCAGTGCGGCATGCTCGCAAGGTCCTCTCGGGAGAAATATTGAGAGACGGTCAAAGGAAGTAGAAACTCGGGAAGTGGCCCATCACGCGGGATATGGGCACCAAGAACCCTCGAATCGAGGAATAACTTTACTTCGGACAGCGAAAGTTCCCTGCCATCTGGGCTTCTAAGTGTCGCGCAATGCAATAGGTTGCACCCGGTCCAGCCAGGATTCTTCTGCTGCCATGTTGGTATCCACCACCGAAGGCAGAACACTAATTCCTCCTCGTTGAGGGCACGCTCGCGTAGAGCTCGTTGAACGTCTAACGCGTCGACGGGACGTATCTTGTGTCCGTCAGGGAGCGAGGTGACTACAGGTTCTCGAGTAATGTCGTTTGAGAGCATCGGTAATGACCTGAGGAAGGCAAAATTCGGATCGAAAGCTCTGATGTCTGTCGCCTCACGAACGCCGACAGATGATAGAAGGGGTAGGGGAAGCGATGAACATCCATAGAATGATTTCTCTAACAACTCCGCCACTTTTGGAGAAGGCGTGGATGGGTGAAACGTGAAAAATCGGAGAGCATGACGAAATTGTCGATTCAGCTGATTCAGCAACTGTCGAGAATCATGAGTCGCAGCACTCCCTTTCACCCATGATTGTTGGATATTGGAAAGTTCCCATCCGTAAACGGCGCGACACAACGCGCCCCCGATATGCAGTAACTCGACGTTCCACCGATAGACTAGCAATGGGTGGAAAATTCAGCGAATGAATTATTCGATGGAAGTATGTCACTCACTTGGATGGTTCATGTCGCTAGTGTAAATGTCAGTGGCTACATCTACTAGCCAGAGAAGGGCCGGCTCACCTGAAATCTATCAATTCGCGCTCGACGGTGGGAATGAAGCGCGATGCCATGTGCCCCGCGATTCCCGTTGTCTGCGTGGTCCCGTGACCCTAGAAAGGGAATGAGTCTAATCCAAGGGACAAGAGTGTGGTCACGAACAATGAAGATGCGTGTATGCCTCGCCCTTTGATTCCATTCAGACAAATATATCCTGGAGTTGCCCGTGCAGCCACTCACCCGTTTAGATCAGCATGCAACCCTTGGAAGATAGATGTACTTTCATGTGGTCGGTTGTCTTGCGAGCGAGTTCCAGAAGTATGATCATGCCCGTGTTCGTCTTTACCGGTCTAGGTGCAACCAGTCAGGGGTTTTTGGAGGTACAAGTGGTGCGAATGGCCTACATAGATGAGGCTATAGTCAAGCTCGGAAGGTGGCTTCTTCTTCATACACCGGAATAGCTCTTCGTTGGAATCCTTATCCACACTGACCTTCACCTGCGCAGTGAACATAGAGAGATCCACCCTCTCAGTATCCTTTGATCGTCCATGCACGATTTCGGCTTTGATCGCGATGCCTGTTCCGGTGGCAGTCAGTGGTAAGTAGGATGTCGGAATGGATACACACGTTGATGCTGGATGTCTTCTATATTCATGCTAATCTCCTTGGTGCTAGAGTTTTCAGCACCGTTAGGTAGATAGATGGGTTGTGATTTTTCTGATGTTTTTTCGACCTTTCCAATACATTGGTTGTCAAAGAATACCTGCACCTTTGTCAGGTACGCCATGAAAGTGATCGACGATGCGAGAAATCGCATCAAGTCCAGTATGCGCGGCATCGGGCGATGACTTCGAAGTGGTAGCTCTATTATTGTTTTCCAGCCCCCGCTCTTTGAATCGAGCGCCTGTTCCGAGGCGATGGGATAATTTTTGAAGAGTAACTGTATAGACTAAGCTGAGATCACAATTTTTTGCATAAGCGAAGTATATACCTGGTTCCCATGCCATTCGAATTTCATTGTGAGCCCTGCAATTATGCTTAAGTAAAACACGTCTTATAACGAAAAGATCGTACCTTGCGATGATATGGAGGGGTTTTCGGTCACAGAATATACACTATAAAAGCCTGTCAAATGATTTAGTACGGTTGGTTTGACTAAAGAGAGCACTTTAGACCCACCAACACCGAACGCGCCGATCGACCTAGAATCGGGGTTCCCGGCGGCTGATGATATCAACTTTCAGCTCAAATGTGAAATAGAAACCGTCGCTAGACACACCAATCTGAGTGAGTCGTTCCCAATCGTCCTTTGTGAAGGTCCTCCCGTTATTTCTGATCGTCCAGTGCGTAACCTTGAAAAGAGAGCTGGGTTAACACAAAGGCGTGGAACCGACTAACTTGAATGAGAACAGGTTCACGCACATGGGTAGAATCCAAGTCAGGCGACTTCGACGGAGCAGCGCTCTTGAAGCAGATGTCGACAGCAGATGATTCAGCATCGTCGGAATTCTGAAGAAGTTCACGGAAAACTGTCGTACGAGGTATGAGAAGTGCCCGCACGAGTCGAACATGATTCCTACCAGTGAATTCTCCAGAATAGCGAGCTAGCATCTTGTCGATCAACGCACGTTGATCAACCATAACTGGCATAAAGCCATTGCTTTGCGGCTGAAAGATATAAGAGTTTCTCGATCATCAGGCGGAGAAAGAGAAAATAGCCAGACACGGACGCACTTCTTGTGTCATTTGTGTTTCCGCCAGAGTCTTGAGTATCGCGAGACTCGAGTTGGTTGGGTACTAATGGAAGATAAAGGAGGGTCACCAATGTGAGTTCTGGGTGGTATACTCCTTGATTGTGGTGAGGTTCAGCATTGCATAGACAGGGCAGACGTAACCTCAAGGGCGCCTCGCTCAGTAGCCTCGTGGTCACTTGCTGTGAACTTGCTGTAACTTCGGGTACTTTTCGGGTCGCCGGGTCTAGGCCGCCGCGACTTCCTTATAATTATTGTCACTCTCCCTATGCACATACATGTATGTGGCAAGGCGAGACTGAGGCTTGGCACTCGACGGCACTCGACACACCACAGCTTGATAACTTACTAGCCTAGTCGGGGACGGTATCAGTGACTTTCCGGGAGTCTTTCCGGGCATCTGTTCAGTCCATAAGCGTCTCTCCTTGTCTCACAGTCTCAGTCGTTGCCCGTCGTGTGCAGTCCCGGGCTGGTCCGCCGGTTCACTCGACGCAGTCAAGTACAAGGCTCGCTTCCTCGCTTCCTATGCTGGAACTCAAATCGCCGAGTCGTTTGGTGAAATCTGAGTGGATTCAAACCTGTTTTTGATCGAATGTCCACCCCTCGGCAATTAGTGGCGACTGCTTCGTGCCTTGGAGAAGTGTTTGAGTTGTCAACACCTTCGGGTGTGTAACCAATCGCGAGCTCGACGTCGACAACCGTAGCTTGGGTATACTCGGCGTCCAGTGCGTGTACTTGACTGCCATGATAGAACATCCTGTCGGCGAATCGAGTCACCGCTCACACTAAGACGTGGCAAGGTATGTGAGTGGTGTTAATACAGCGAGTAATAATCTACCTCTGGTGCGAAACACCATCAGAGAGTCAGGCAATGAAATTGTCGACATTAGCATTGGCATAATTGAAGAACGCTTGTTAGTTATCTGACATGGTCGTCCGCCAAACCAGCAAGATAGATATAAGTGGCAAGGCAAGGCTTGGTATCGTTAACAGGAGATGGAAAGAGGTGTTTATACCATCTACACGTGAAGTTGAAGGAGAGTACAGAAATGAATCTGCGCGCACGTCGAGCCCCGCACCCCCATTTCCTGAGAATCAAGTCTACTTCAAACTTGTCCCTTATGGGGTGACATCGTTGCCCGTTTAGCCCGACGGTGATATATGGTCCAGAATCGGAGAAGTAGAGCTCAGAACAGGAAAGCATCCTGAAGGCCTTCCGATTCCCGCAAAGCCATTATATAAAGCCAGTACGCGTGAACCCGTGAACGCATTTCAATGGATGTTCCATCGAACGAGCAGAAACACATGAGTAGCCTGTTCATAGAATCAGACTGAACAAAACTGACAATCTGCTTTCCAAATTCAATCCCATCCGAGTCCCTGGGTATCGGAGAATTGAAGTACTTACGAGAAATCCGAAGTGTCGTCGTGAATGAAATCATGACAATGGCAAGTTACTAGCAAACATACTAGCAAACCATCATGGCGAGGCTATCGGCGATTCGAGGCGGGGCTTGAATTTGGTGCGTGTGCGTGTGAGTGTAGAACATAGTTGCCCTCTTCAAGTTGCTGAATGCTCCGAAGACGTCGAGTCAGAACTTGCTGAGCTGGTCATCCAATGTACGTGCACAACTTACCCTTACGTTTAGACGACGGGAAAAATATATATCTCTAGTCCCCTTCAAAAGCGTTGGAGAATTCGGTTCGCAAGGGGCCGCCCATCTCATTGGTGCGCCCTAGGCTCAAGAGCATAATCTATTCCCAGCTCCAGGAGTCAGCTGACAGCTTTCCAATAATCCTTGCAAATTACCCCTTCGCCTCTGGTTGGCTGGCACCGTCTCGTTTATCTCGGGTCCCGTTCTTGTGAGAACTGCCGAGACGTATGCATGCTGGTGAGGCTCTACTAGTACCATGAGTAGCATTAGCCTCATGACTGGATTCCTTATCAACTCGACGCGAAGTCGATATACATCCTTGTCCGCCGCTTATCTGTCTGACCGCTGTGTCCGGTGACTTGTTACCATGCTTCCAGTGTCGATAGCTTGGGAAAGTGTATCACCAAATCTCAATACTTGAGGGCAACTCGAACCATGATGACACCTCTCACGGCGTCTTGCTCAGCGCAACATGACCTCGCTTATTCATTTGGTCACTTGGATATGTGCTGGCCTCGTCTTCTCTCGTTCTTTCCTTGTGTCTGCCGCAATAGCGACACCTTTACCAGATTTATACGAGGCATCGTTGACCGAACTTCAAGCTGGATTGACATCTGGTCAGTTTAACAGTGTAGATCTGCTCAAGGTACATCCCCTCCCGCATTTCAACCTACGACAAATCGTGGAGCTAACGGTATCACTGATGTATCCAAATAGACATATTTCGCCCGAATTGAGGAAGTGAATCTTCAAGGACCTGCTCTGCGTGCTGTAATCGAGACCAACCCATCCGCACTCGATGAGGCTGCTTTGCTGGACAATGAACGGCTCCTCTACGGACCCCGCAGTGCACTTCATGGTATCCCAGTTCTTGTAAAAGACAACATTGGAACTGTTGCCTTCGAGGGTATGATCATGGCGCAAACGCCGATAAGTCGGTTCTGAATACGTGGATCTTAGGTATGAATACGACCGCCGGAAGTTACACGCTCTTCAAGTCCATCATCCCTGAAGATGCTGGCGTTGTCAAAAAATTGCGTCAAGCCGGCGCTATCATCCTTGGTGAGCCTTCTCTCCTTTGCACATATAATTGGGCGTGTCTCAATGCCTGAACAACAGGGAAAGCAAACCTATCAGAGTGGGCTCATTTTAGGGGAAACCTTGCATCCGGATGGTCAGGGCGTGGCGGGCAATGCACGAATGCCTACTATCCAAATGCGGACCCTTGTGGATCTTCTTCCGGTTCTGCCGTCGCCTCTTCGATTGGCTTGACAGCTGTATCTCTCGGGTACGTCCTGGTTGGTTTCTTTCCAACAAAGACCCTCATGCGATCGCAGGACGGAAACCGACGGAAGTATCGTATGCCCCGCTAATCAAAATAATATTGTTGGTATCAAACCGACCGTTGGGCTTACTTCGCGCGCAGGGGGTGAGCTCGTAGTTCAACGTTAATTCATGTGACTTGTCTTGACCATTTATGCAGTCATACCCATCTCCGAGCACCAGGACACTGTTGGTCCTCTCGCTCGTTCCATGTTCGACGCAGCCATTGTTCTTTCCATCATCGCAGGCCCCGACCCGAATGACAACTTCACACTCGCCCAGCCTACCCCTGTTCCAGACTACACTATGGCACTCAGCAACTCTTCTCTGGTTGGAAAGCGTATCGGTGTACCCCGTGCGGTGTTCTTAAACGATTCGATGACCGGGAACGACCCATACGTCAACGTTGTATTTGAGCAAGCCCTTGAGACCCTGAAAGAGCTCGGTGCGACTATTGTGGATCCCGCCGATCTTCCTTCCGCATATGAAATTTACAACTCGAACAACGAAACGGTGGTTTTGGACACAGATTTCAAGGTATGTAGTGATGGATCTGAGCTACGTGGTTGTCTCATTCGGTACGACTGATCATACAGGTCCAACTTAACGCGTGGTTCGACAGCCTTGTCGCAAACCCCTCTGGCGTTGCATCTTTGGCCGATGTCATTACGTTTGACAGCGCCAATCCTGCTCTGGAAGAACCACCTGGCTACACGGACCAATCGATGTAAGTGCCTTGTCTACGTGGCGCGCTTTCAACGCCTGTAGAAACCCAACGCGGCCGTTCTGACGTATGGCCTAAGCTTGATCGAGTCCGAAGCCACAACTGGTTTCAATGCATCCTACTATCAATCACTAGCGTTCGATAAGGAACTCGGCGCGACGCGCGGCATTGACGCAGCGCTGAAAACCTACTCGCTAGACGCACTTGTCCTACCCGCACCCGGATATACTACGGTACCAGCTGGTAAGCCCCCCGTTATTCCGCCTTGATCTTCATCGCTCAAGCGTTTATTTCCCAGCTATCGCTGGTTATCCCATTGTCACAGGTATGGTCCCAACCGATCCTCTATTCTCATCCTCATCTTCTGACTCACAACGTGGACAGTTCCCCTTGGTTTTTACCCCGACAACGTCACGATTGGAAGCGCAGGTCCCAACACAGTATACCCTGCACCTGGTGTCCCTATCGGTCTTTCGTTCCTCGGCACTGCCTGGAGCGAGTACGAATTAATTGGGTTCGGATATGCGTACGAACAACGCACGGAAACACGTCTTCAGCGTCTGGCATACCCTGCAGCGATCCCAACGACACAGCTCGCAGACGTGATGGGCACATGAATTGGGAAATAGATGTCGTGGGCGACGAAGGCAATGGACGGCATTCATTTAGCGAAATCATTTTTCTGGCACATGTAATACCGTCGTTCGCGGCGCCATCCTCTCCCTATATCCAACTCATTTGCCAGTGTTTTGCGTTTCGAACACATGCGCGAGGTCGAAGGGAAGTGCAAACATGCGCAGGACGAGTGGGAGAGCGACAAAATGCTGCGAACGGTGTCGATCGAGGACGTGATCGACAACGGCCAAGGATGAGACTGGTCAGCACGACGAGCTAGTTGATGATGACGTACAAGACCCATATCCACCATCCTACAACCCTCCAGACCGAGCACGGGTCGAGACGGACGGTGAGAGCGACCTCATGCCACAATGTGTTCATACGAAGCCACCCAGGCGAGTCCAACGACGAAGCGCACGTCGACACAATGCAGGCACGACAGGAACGCCAGGCAATGGCCTAAGAATATGGTGAACAAACACGCCAGAAGGTCAGCCAGAGCGCGTAGAGCGAAGGGTGGAGAACTCGCCTAGACTAGCACCAAACTTGACAGGCGACCCAGGCAGCGAAACGGCCGCACGAAATGATTTTCCCACTCGCCTGGAATGCTCTAGAGATCAGAAAGACGAGCGCTTCCACGGCGCGGGTACACTGCGTCGAGATAGCTGGCTAGGCGATGCAGACATACCAACGTGTCAGGTCGAGGGCGAGTCCAGCTTGATGGGAGAGGGAAGGTGAGTTGAACTGCAGAGACCAGCGTCGAAGCGGCGAGATGCACGTAGCAGACGGTCAGCTAGCCCTCGTCTCCCCCAGGATGACGACCAAACAATGTCACGTGAATCGCACGTGAGAGCTAAGCGCTACGGTAATCGTCCACCTATTCACCTCTCCTAATGCAACATTCAAAGCCCTCATGCAAGAACTCAATGCGACAGGGTGACCTGGCTTCAAGTGGCTTGCCAGACATAGGTGTGTCGATACTGAGAAAAAAACCAAATTGCAGTGGACCTTTGCTATCGCCATCGTGTGCAAGGACGAACAGGAACACGACAACGCCTTCCTGTCCGTGTTTGCACATGAGCGCGCGCATGCGCACCCTCTCGTCCTCGTCCTTACCCACCATTTCGCCTTAAGTTTCACCTTACCCACAGGGACTGGCATGACCCTTAGGGAATAGCACGGGTACAGCATACCTGCGCGGGTCCCGAGTACGGGTATCGGCCGGGTACGAGTACGGGTCCCACTGTCAGACACCCGTACCTCACCCTCGCTGCCCTCGCCTTCAATCTCGCCGTTTCACCACCCTCCGAGTCCCACCTCACCCTCACCTTCGCCACCTCGCTGCCCAGGCCTCACCCTCACCGTCGTCTCCCCATCACCCTCACCGTCCGGCTCGTGTGCAAACACGGATGTGAACGGTTAATCCATTTGTGTTCGTGTTTGCATACGAACATAGGGCTTCCTCACCGTCTCAGCGCCGTCGCTCTCGCCCTTGCCGTCTCACGGTCACCGCCCTCACCATCTTGCAGTGTCCCTGAGGGTGCAGAAGCGACCACACAACGCGCACGACTGTGCGCGTTGTGTCGTTGCTTCTCTCGCCGTTTTGCCCTCACCGTTGCCCTCGCCGTCTTGCCATCTTGCCGTTGCCCTCACTGCCTCACCCTCATGCTCACCCTTACCCCTTACCCCTCACCGTCTCGCCGCCTCAACATTTCGCCGTCGCCCTTGCCGTCGCCGTCTCACCCTCGTGCTCACCCTCGTGCTCACCCTCTCATCCTCACCTTCTTCGCCCCACCCCGTCTCCCTCATTAATGAGATACCCCAGATATATTGAGTACGGGTACCTGTTTTGCACACCCGCGCATAATCTGGCACCCGCGTCCAAAGTACGGGTATGAGTAGGGGTATGGACTCAGGTACCGGGTGTATACCCGTGCTATTCCCTAGGACTCTTAATCATCATTCTGGCACGTACTTCATCACATCAAATTTATTTATTTTTGTTAAATAGAAAAGTGTTAACACATAAATATTTGTCTTTGTTTGGTCGTCATCCTGGGGGGAGACGTAAGGTACTTCAGACGGTCACCAGAGGGTACTGGAAGGCCCAGGAGGCGAGGCGAACGAAAACAACATCGAAACGAACGCGTCGAATGGAGTTGAAGGCACAGCAGGGCAGGAGGTCAGGGTGAAGTCGAGTGCCAGTGTTGAAGGCGAAGCGCAGCATCGAAACGCATCGAAACGAGTCAAATACGATGAGATAGGCCAACGTATGGACAGCGCAACGAACAACACACGCCGCAAGTCGATACGACTCGAAACGAGGTTTTAGCTGGGAAGGGTCACGGTGATGCAGATGAAATACGAATGAGTGTGCTCACTCCCTTCCTGGCATGAAAACTCCAGACGTTCTATCCCCCACCCGAATCCGATCATGAACTAGGCAAGTAAGTCGAACCCGCACGAGCGCGTGCACGGTCGCATCAAGACCGATTTGGACACTCCAGACATTTCTACAGGAGACAGACTCGGACGAATGGTCACACCAGACTCATCAATGGACCACGTGCGCCAATCGTTTTCTCTTCTGAGGGTCTCCGAGAGATTAGGCGTTGAGATTGAAGTAATTTTCCCACGGTGCCCGCACTGGCACACGGCACAGGTTTCAAGTCTGTCTTCACGTGCGCACAACTTCAACTTGAAACTTGAAGATTCAGCACACATCTGGAACTTGGAACCAACTTGAACAAACGGTAAACTAAACTCTATGTTCGTGATTCACGTCGGGACTAACGTTTAAGTTTCCTAAATATTGTAAACGCCGTTATGTGAGAACCACGGCCTAGCCTGGTTGCCAGGGCTTGGCGGCATTTAGGCCGGGCCTGCAGATGTGACTACTCAAACCAAGCGTGAGCTCGTCATCAGACTCCATGGTGAACGTTTGAACTGATCGTTTGCGGGGATAGGAAAAGTTTCGATCACATATCGTGCCGAGTAACCGACATTGGCCGAGCAGCCGGGATCACTTATCGGGCTGAGTTGGTGTCCAGGTCCTTTGGTCGTCGGCAGTAAGGATGGAGGGTTATCATGTTACTTACATCCCCTCTCCGTGTTGGCGATTGAAGCGAAGAATGATGCATGCGGGTTGAAGATGCCAAGCCTAAAGCCAACGTTAGGACACGTTGTCTATTTGAAGAGGTACTCAATCGGCGCCATGAAGCTCGCTGGATGCAGTTTCAAGAGACTACCGACAAGTCATGCGAGCTCAGCAACAGATGCAAGTAACGAGGCGACGCTACTATCTTCTCCCACCCCAATTTGCTGAAGTCGCTTGTCTCTGGAACCTCTATTCCGGCCACTCCATGCTTTATCCGACGGGAGCAGCGGTGAGCCCCACTGATAATGTATTACCCGCTGCTGATTGCTTGCCACATGGATTCCTCTGCTAATAGCTTGCGAAAACTTGCACCCAAGCCGAGTACTTAAACCCAATAGTCTGACTGAACGAAGGGTGTTCCAATTCGCCCAACATGACCTCAATCATGTGCCTACTTGCTTGGATATACGCTAGCCTCCTCTTAACACATCCGTTTTTTGTTTCAGCAACACATGCGACTCTGCCAGACCTATACGAGGCGTCGCTGGCAGACCTTCAAGCTGGACTGACTTCAGGTCAGTTTAGTAGTGTACAACTGATTAAGGTGCGTCTCGTGGCCCCTGATAATGGCGTTTTTTCAAGTATTGGGCACTGACCATGTTATTGATGATACCATACAGGCATATTTCGCCCGGATCGACGAAGTAAATCTCCAAGGACCCGCCCTACATGCTGTGATCGAGACAAACCCTTCGGCAGTTGTTGATGCTGCCGCACTTGACAATGAGCGGCTTCTCTACGGGCCCCGCAGTCCACTTCACGGAATTCCAATCCTCGTGAAAGACAATATTGCAACTGCTGCCTTTCAGGGTATATTACAAGTCAATAAGTTGATGTATTCGCCCTGATTACCTCGATTACAGGCATGAATACAACAGCCGGGAGTTGGGCACTCTGGATGTCCATTGTTTGTGAGGATGCTGGTGTTGTCAAAAAGTTGCGCGATGCCGGTGCCATCATTCTCGGTGAGCCTTTTCAGATGCAGCTATGATCAACGTGACCGACTCAATTCTCGAACGAACAGGAAAATCAAACTTGTCTGAGTGGGCTCATTTCAGGGGGTTGAGCCTTCCATCTGGATGGTCAGGACGCGGCGGGCAATGCACAAATGCCCACTATCCGAATGCCGACCCCTGTGGG
>JBBPNX010000688.1:0-15375 GCA_038091155.1 Harrya chromipes
GCCCAAGGGAGGCATCTCGTCGGAATATGAAGTCGGGGTTTTTGCCGGAACAAGCCAACTTGAACCTGCCGTGTGGTGGGCGGCTGATAAGCCCACTCATGTGCCTAATCAAGATCAGTTTGCTGAGAAAGGCGAAGTTTGTTGGTAGACAAATGCCAAATGTAAACTTACCCAATAATTGGCGGGATCCTTATCTCGTGAAGAGTCAGATGCCTTATCAAGGACGAAGTCGCGTGAGCACGCGTATGTAATCCAAGTTCCGAACCCACGAGCATGAGCATATCCAAACCTACTTATTCACTGTTGAGAATTATCATGGCATTGCAACACATGGCGGCAAATATAACGAAGGAGAAACCGCGTGCTGCACCGTGACCGTCGACCAAGTGCAAGGCGACTAGCACGACGATCATGGATTCATCGACAAATGGCAAAGAACCCTACGACCACGTTGTCAATGATGCGCTGTGTTCGCATCCGCCAAGCTGTGATGACCATCGTAGTCATTATTCATATCGGTGGCTGGTTGGCAATGATACCCGAGTCCACAGGTTGCATAGGTTCAAGTTCTCCAAGGTACAGCCGTCCCCGAACATCAGATCAAGTTGGATCCAGCTGAATTGTGTTTCCAGTCGCACTCGGGATAATGAAAAGGAGTCAATCCACGAAAACACACCTGTCCAACTGATTGATCCGCCACGGACCTCGTTCGAGGGAAATGGGAAGCTCGGGAAATCCCGTCTTTCAGATCATCAGAATCAGATGTGGATTGCGAGTCCGAGCGCCTCAGGCTGCCACATGACATTGTGAACGTCATTTAAGGGCCCCCGCCGACGATAACTTAGGGGGCACTCAAGTACTATGAGAACGACAACCCTAGCCCAATCAGGCTTTCAACCAAGTAATCGCACGCGCGAACATTCCGTGGCCCACTGCGATTAAAACGGTCCCGGTTCGGACGCCCCAGACCAGAAGGAAGAAGGGAAATTTCATACTTCGGACAGAAACATTTTCATTTTCTAGTCTGGGCTCGCGCTAGCTGGTCGCTTGGGCTGAAGCTTGGTCAGTCGATGGGCTTTATTGTGGAAAAGGACATCATCGTGAGCGTCTAAGAATCAATGCCTGCCAATGGCATAATAGACAATGGATGAGACCATGTTCTGGTTGTCCCGGATGGGATTGGCTGTCCTGTACGATGTGGGAACAGTACGGATCAATATCTCACAGGATCCTAAATTATCCTCACCGACGTGCGAGCTAAATAAGGTCGCTATGAAACGTGGAAATCAACGTCTGTGGTGACCGGATACTCAGTAAGTACTGAGTACTGAGAAACCAATATAGGATTATGTAAAACCAATCGCGATAGAGCCGATTAGATTATCGCACGGCACCATAAGGCTGGTGCAATCACTGGCAAAACGATCGGGCGAAATCACCACAGTGCTGGCAGATGTATTGCATTATATCTAAATCCACGTCAACGTTTTTCGTCATCGCATTCGGACAGACTTATACCGACAGTTCATTGCACCTTGTGCCCGGCGGCCCGGCCACATACCGCCATGCATTTCAAAATTGTTGGATAATCGATGGTGTCTATCAAGCGGTCACAACTCATGCATGTTAGGCTGCATCAGTCATAAGCCCGGACAAGTGGACACATTGGTGTAGGAAAAGCGGGGACGGGACACCGTCAGGCTCCAGTGGATTTGTGACAAAGGCAGCAACATCCAGTGGTGTTACATAATGTGTGGTATGAGAAGAGAACTCCAGGCTTCGGGTCAGGGTAAGGATGATTCCAGCCTGGATACTTCAGGGTTCTACCTGCGGCGGGTTGAATTTATGTAGACAAGAACAGAACAACACTGGAACACTCACCTTGCGGATGTCCCAGTGAGTAGTGTTGCCAGAAGGTGAGTGGCAGTGAGTAACTCCAACTGGGAAACTCATGACTGCTGCGTCATGACGCTACTTGAAGTTCGACGCCATTAGCAATGGGGAGACTCCGTGTCCCGAGAGACAAATGAGCATTCTGTGAAAAGCGTCGTGAAGCAACAACGCCTTAACGATTCATGCATACTGTGAGTCGTAACTTCGATTCCGCTTCTTCGCATAGGAGGCATTGGCACGTGTGTTGACATATAACGTCGCTCGCAGTGACTGTAATCACCACTGGCGGTGGCAGAGCCCACTGAGTGCGGCGAGACAGCGGCGCTCCTCGGAACTAAACTAGGTCTTGGCATCGCCACAACCGTAAACTCGGTTCCTTCAACAAGTTCGCATTCGAGAGAACGAAAGCGGCAGAAAACTCTTTGTTGGCTTCTACGCGAGGAAAGACAACAAGTGGGTGAGAGCATACTGTAGGGGACTCCTCTGTCAGTGCAAATTTTGTACTACGAGAATTTCGAGTTATTACGCGCTGAAACACGTACAAGCTGACCATAAAGGTTTGATGAACGCGTTAACTGCCTTCGCCGTGGGGTCGTATGACATTACTTCTTCCTCATACAGTTTGGCTCCAGGTCCGAATTGCGAGCGAGCGCTCTTTCTCACTGGCAACACTGTCACGTTTCACTCCGCTCCATCAATGTCGATCCCTACCATCGAACCCATCGACGAGCATGGTAGCGCCGTGCGATTCGAGACTCAATGTGTTATCATCCCAGACTCTGCATACCGTCCTCGGCGGCCAAGAGTCGTAACAAAGTCGTATGCGCTCCCGTTGTGGAAGAGACGGCCATCAACCAGTCCTTCTACTCCTGCAACATCACCATTGGCAACAGATACTTCTGCTGAAGAGAACCAGTCACACCTCGTCTTGCGGGTTCCCCTACCAACGTGCGTCTTTTGACTTGTAGATTTCTCTCCTGGTCAACGTCGCTCCAGTTTTTCACTCGAACCTCGTTCACCGACGCGCTCCGTTGACTGCACGCCTCTCCCGCCTTGTCTCGTACACCGTCCTCAGCTCTCAGACCCCTCCTATCCCGATTTCTCTTCGCTCACTCGGCGTCCTCATAGCGCACAAAAAAACCACACATCTCCGACCCATTCAGACGTCGTCACAGTCCCCCTGCGTCCGTGTTGTGCAGCATGTTATTCCGTTACCGAGGCTGCGCTAGTCAACGGTGATGCGTGGCAGGAACGTTTTTCGCGTGCTGCCTCGAGGCGCCGAAGCCAGAGTGCAGGCGAAAGTCCTCGCACTCTGACCGTTGCGGGAAGTGCCGCTTCAGCCTCCTATGGCGCTCTTGGAGTCTCAATCAGCGTGGACGAGATAGACAAGCGTCGGCGATCCAGCGACGCGGGACCGTCGAAGGACTTGATCTGGTCCGATCCGTCTGTGGCACATTCTGCTGCTTCACCCTCTCGCATCACACCTGCTACACCGCCCATACCGGAAGAGGAAGATAGCGAAGACGAGGACGAGAATGAACTGTTTCCCCTCCCATCTCCAAAGCGAACCCCGTCCGTGTCGCCGGCGCCGAGTCTCGCCGGATCGTTGTCCTCGATCGCACAAAGTAATGATAGTTTCGTGACCTGTCCCTCCCCTTCAAGTTGCTCAGGTGACAATGTTAAACAGCACTCGAGCAAGCAACAGTATCTCAGTCCGCCACCGTGTTCCTTCTCGCCTCCACATTCCTTCTCCTCGCCGTGTTCTTTCTCCTCCTCGTCTCTTAGTTTGCCCCCACTTTCCGAGTCGACAATTGAGCTCCTCAAGCTAGTCGAAGGTTTTACCCGTGCGCCATCACCCGATCTCTTGTCCACACTCCCCTCCATCTCTGGTCGCCGTCATTCTCTGCTGCCTTCGTCTGATATTTCACCCATTCCACCTACTCCAATTGACATGTTACCTTCTGCGGAAGGAGTTCCGCCTGAGGTATCACAGTGTCCCAAGGCCGTCCCTGTACACATACTCGTAAAGGCGCCAGTACCCATCTCTATGGCATCGTCTGCACCCTCGCCCTTGTCCAACATTCTCCACCGCTCGCCTTCAGCGCCTTCAAGCACTCGTTTTCCGTGGCGTTCCAGACGTGCTATCTCGGTAGATGGCATCTCCACAGAGCCGCTGTCCACTCACTCGTTCTCACCTTCGACTTCAGATGCGTTTTCTACGGCTCCAAATATGAAACACTCGACCTCTATATTGGGTCGACGACATATTATCACAGACGTGCTACGTGGTGTTGGGGCGATCGGAACTGGTGGCATCGGCTTGTGATCGTGATACTACAGGATGTTCGATGGACACCAACATTCTGTGGAAACTACGTCCATCCGTGAGCTACGCTTCGCATCGTTTGGAATTCATCCAATGCCTCCTGGTGGTATTGGCGCTTCCTACAAATCATCCGTGACATTCGCTTCCATTTATGCTGTGTGTGCGTCCGATCTAGTGTACGATATGTCGTGATACCCCCCCGGAACAATAGTTTACGATTAATGAGACGACACCTCATTGCGATCTTTGTCGACGACCTTGCTAGCTCTATGTCAATGACAACCAACGTTTTAATCCATGCAGGAACAGATCACTGAATGGAATTGACGACAATTAACGGACCTGACCTAGGTACTCAGGTCACCGTCAAGAAGTGTTGGTATGTTCGATGGTGATGATAGGGTGACACTGGTGAGCTGTAGCCTGCCACGCGCGGAAGCCCGTCGCGGCCAACCAGTGGCAACCATGCGAAAGGCGGAATGGCGAAGAACCGAAGAACCGAACAGTCGAGGGAAATGAAATCACGTCGGGCGATATGGGCAGTTCACAAATGAACGCTTTCCCACAGGAACTGAGTTACGGGCACAGGAAGGTTATCAGGGATTGACAGGTGTCAGACTGACAGCATATGACATGCAGGTGTCACTTGACATGTGTGCCAGTGCCTTTGGGCACCTCAACTGAGCCGCAGCGGTTGGCAACTTTGGATGCCGGCGAGACTGAATGGGATCCGGCATATGATTTGGTCATTTTGTGCACTCGGGCATATTATGTATCTGTCAATGATAAGAATACCAATGAAACCGTATCGATGACGCAGCGGACTTACTAGTAGGGGTGGGGTAGTTACGCCCTGGGCTATAACATCCGGCGGTCTCACCCGCAACGCCAACTAGCTCAATGTTAACTTTAGGATTTTAGTGGCATCGGTTATCAAGAAGCGACTCTAGAAGCGCACTCTCTTTGACTTGCTTTTACTGGGGTTCGACGATAGGGTCAGGACTCGCAATGAATTACGGGATTGAACGGAATGCATCGTGTTGGTGGCGCTAAACGCCCGCAGGGTCGGATGGGTTGGAAGAGAAAGAGAAGAGAAGATTCAAGTTGGCTGGGGTAACATGCTCCATCGAACATCGAATGCCTTCCGTACACACAGGCTCGCCAACGATATAGACAGCAGCCAGATGGGGTCGAAAAAAACAATGCCTCCTGTTCACACGGATTAGCCTGAGAGTGCAGGGTTTCCGGGTGCTAGTTGCATGCTGAAGGGTGGGAGCAAAATGTGCTGTCGGCATGAGGGAACGGGTGAACCAGTCGCTGAATTTCGCCGCTAGATGCTAATGAAGTACGGGGTCGGGACTGGAAAGCGAAACAAAGGGACAGATCCAAGAAATACATGAATGCAAAGGTCTATGAATTCTTGGGCAACTTGATCTGGAACGTACCTATAAGTGTAGGGTAAGAAGGCTTCAGAATATAGAGAGGTAAAACATACAATGTGGTAATGAGGTAATTTCTGTGGTCACAGTTCCGTGCAATCCGATGCGGGCAAGAGCGCCACGGATGATCCCTGCTGGAAGGGCGAGATACTTTGGATACGAGAGCTCGATGAGAAAAGATGGTCGCAAGCTAGATTGAATACACACTATTCTAGCACGTTTAAGGGCCTCAGGACGGCCTTGCCATGAAGATATGCGCGAGATCGGTTTGAATGTGTTGTCCTGCAGGACAAAGACACCCTAAACGCCGAATCCGTCAAAGCGAGATGCGGAGAAAGCAGCGACGAGGCTTACGCGATGATTTGTGCGGAGGTTATCTACTTGCTTGTCCCAACAGGACATCCAGAGCTCCTTGCAGACAAACTTGATCGCATCGAGAGAATCTCCAAACAACGGCCTGTCGCGACATAGTCTAAATAGGAGGTCGAGTTGAGTCGGAAACGATCCGATGAGCAGAGGGGTCGCACCTCTCTACGAAATTACCGCCTACATGAAGCCCGATGGCCTCCAAGCGTGTCCGCACGCCTTCGTCTTCCTCGTCGTCTGTGGGACCGGCTTGTGCACGTGAAGTCATGCTTCCAACGCTATCGCGATGGGGTTGCTGGGGTTTCGCAGGGGGTGGTGGTGGTGGTGATGGGAGTGGAAGGATGCCTGCGTCTACCATTTGCTGTTCGATCTTTTTAGCGCGTATGGCAGCTACGGCGGAGGATGCGCGGAGGGCGTTGACGGCTTCGATAAGAAGATAGTCCATTGCGGCGCCATCGACGAGGCGGACGGGCGGGTCAGCGAGGAGCACAAGTGGGGGTGAGTTCAAGGAAGGTCGAGGTGTCATAAGTAGTAGAGGAGAGTAGCAAGAACGCACGTGACGAGACTCTCTCATGATCCATCATGTCTGGCATCATGGGCTTCTTCAACACCAAATTTCCTCCGACAATGAACCCGCGTGATCGACCGTCCGATCCTCTCTCTCGTCTCCGCTTTGCCCTCGAAACAATGCCTGGCTCGCGAAAATACGTCTTTACGCCCGCAACCCGCGCAGAGATCCTCTCAGAACTTTACGATGCATTCTGGGGTCCATACGCCCATCTCTTCCTTCCACTCTCCAACTCCAGTCTCCCCATGCATGCCACTCTCGGCCAGGTTCAAGCAGAGCTCGGATTTGCGGGCGCGGGCTCAGAAGACCCGATCGTGCCAGGTCGTCCTTGTGGTCACATATTCACCAAAGGAGAAAGCTGTTTCAGATGCAAGTGAGCATTCTCTCCCTCGTTTTCATCTTTTCTGCTTAATCATATTTCGTTAGAGACTGCGCGCTCGACGAGAGCTGTGTGCTTTGCAGTCGCTGCTTCCGTGTCAGCTCTCACCAAGACCACAATGTCAGCTTCTTTATCGCACAACAGTCCGGCGGTTGCTGCGACTGTGGCGATGCCGAAGCCTGGCGTCGCAACATTCAGTGTCCATTCCACCCCCTCCTCCAAGACCCGGAGCGTGGCTTTGATTCGTCTTCTCCCACACCTGACACAACCCCAAGAGCCCTTCCAAGACCCATGTCCGACGTTGACATCCCTCCTGTCCCTCATTATCCATTCCGCGCTGCATTCCCTCCAGAACTCAGGGATAACATGGGCCGTACAATAGGTTACGCCCTCGATTTCCTTCTTGACACCCTCGACTGTTCTCCAGACGAACCAGGCGTTCCTTCCAACGAAGCTGACCTCCGGCTTCTGCCCACTGCGGACCCCATGCAGAAAGACCAGTACTCCGTCATCATCTGGAATGACGACAAGCATTCATTCGACGAAGTCATTCAGCTCATCTGCGATACCACAAACCGTGATAGAAAAGAAGCGACGGCCTTGGCTCACGCCATCGACGAACACGGTCGCGAGATCATCGACATGAACACCAACGTCCCTCGTCTGCTAGAAATAGCCCAGGTTATTTCCAAAATCGAGATTGGCGTCACTATTCGGCGTGCATATGACACCTTTAGAGAGCAGGTCGTCGTGGTTATCATCGAGTGGCTTCTTGACCTCACTCGCAGTAGACTTGGAACGGATACGCTCATCATCCGCGAGGTGATTGCAGCAGAGTTGCTCACACCTAGACGTCGCGAAAGCAACACCTACGGTTCGGCGTCCCACATTCCTGACCTGCCCAACGAGGTTCCCAACGCGAGTAGGATCGACTGGATGTTTTTGTATCATGCTCGACTCTGGAAGAAGCCCCGTATCAGCTTGAAGGAGATTTACGCATCCCTGCTCGTACTATCTCACCCTCACAAACTCGCAATAGGTTCGGCATTTTCCTACTGAAACCTTGTTACCAGCTAAAATGACTCTCAGGGAGCCATTTCGCAGCCGTCTATCCCCGCATCGTCGATGCCTACTTACTCGTCGACAGAGAGGCCGAAACGTCTATCAAATATTTCGCCCTCCAGCTCTTTACCGTCCCATCTGTCGCAAGTCATATCGTACGGTACCATGACCTCGTCACACGGTTGCTCGACATCATCATCAACTTCTTCACGAACCAAATAGTCGACAAACGTATCCTCAACGCTCCAGGAATTGCCCCCGAGGTCACAGAATTGGATGTGGATAGCTTTCCTTTCAAATCCAAGCGTTTCATGCCAGTCTTCAGTGACCTTCGGTATCTCTGCCACAACGAACCTGTCCAGCAACTCATCGCTAGGAATCCTCCCTTCATTCGCAAATTTGCCAAAGTGTGCCAACTCTTCATGTGCGTCCATCCGAATAAGCGTGCAGCCACCAATCACGTGGAATACGAAACGGACGCTTGGATTAGCGTCTTTAACGTCACGCTCTCCTTATCACGCGTCATCAAGGTGTACGGAGAGGCTTTCAGTTGGGCCACGCCTTCGCAGCTCATCAACGCTATCTCCATGGTCGTCGGAGATATCATCTCGGTTTGCACATTGGCAAACGATAAGCTCGACAAGAACAAGTTTTCAAAGCCAGCGTACCACGATGCTCTCTTTGGCGATGTCGAATATACGATAATGGATTTTGATGTGCTGGAGGGTTGGGTCAGCTTCCACCACTCGTTGCACTGGCTTTTGGCAGAGCTGTTGAAAAATGTCGACCTTCTATCAGAAGAGTCGCTGAATCGAGTAGGCGTCGCAAGCGTGCGGGATTTGTTTATGCGAATCGCGACGGAGGAAGACATCCTCACACTGATCGACTTTCCCTTGCGAGGTAAGCTTTCACGATGTCTTCCAACCGGGGTTTACTAAAGTCTTCAGTACTTGCAATGGTTGCTCAGATCCGGTCTGGCCTGTGGGTTCGTAATGGCTTTCCGATACGCGGTCAACTACTGCACTACCGGGATTTTATGCTTCGCGAGTTGTGTTACGACCAAGATCTGTTCATCCTCCAAACGTCTCTCATCATCCTCGACCCGAACACGGTCATTGTGAGTATCCTTGACCGCTTCAAGCTCCTCCAATTCTTCCGCGGGGCAGTGATCCACCCTACCTACGAAGGCCCACAGCTGTCCAGCATGGTCGAGGAGGCCTTGTATATCATCATCACCCTCTTGACTGAGAAAGGCAGTGCGACCAAGTTGCCCCTTCCAGTCGCTGTTCGGCGCGAGATCATTCATGCCCTTGCAGCTGGGCCGTGCTCTTACACAGACCTGGTGAAACGTGTGGCCGAGCGCATGGCAGACGATGTCTGTTTCGAACACGTCCTCAGAGAGGTCGCCAACTTTAGAGCACCAGAAGGTACTACCGACACAGGAACCTACGAGCTCAAAGACGCATTGTATGATGAAGTCAACCCGTTTTATTTCCACTATGCTCGAAACAGACGTGAAGAAGTCGAAGCGGTACTCAAGGCGCGGTTGAAGAAGAGGACAGGTGAGGCCGATCCTGTGATCGTGCCAAAGCCGATCGGCATCGAGACGGGTCCGTTCTCGATCTTGCCGTCCCTTTTGGAGTCCGAGGTACTTCTTCAAGTAATATTTTACGCCATTTACAACATCCTCGTGTTGACGGAAGCGGCGGGGACGACACCACCGTCTGCGGAGGCAATTCTCGATCAAGCATTTTACCTTGTTATGATTGCGCTCGTAGAATGTGCGTCCGTGTTTAGCCACCTATCTGCCTTCAAGATCTTTGAAGACGGCAAGAATCTGATCGATGTCATTTGTGCAATGGAGCACGTGGAACATTTCAAGCCTTACACGGCTCGGGTGGGATGGATCTTACGGGAGATGTCCAGGTTTGTACCGGACGAAGTGCAGGCGCGCCGTAGGGTCATTACAGTCGTGGAATCCGGGCTAGATGCGGAGACCCTCAAGAAACGGGCGGCGAAGGCACGTCAGGAGGCAATTATGGCTCAGATGAAGGCACAACAAGCAAGCTTTGCGATCAATTTTGAAGACGTGGACGACGAGGAAGATGAAGATATGGAGGAGACACAGGATGAATTGCTGCAATATGGTTCATGTATCGTGTGTCAGGAGGATCTCAACGACTCGAAGCCGTGGGGTACCCTTGGACTCGTCCAGCCAAGCCGTTTGCTCCGAAAACACCCCGATAGCCACAGTACGTATCTCAACGAGTTAATGGGAATGCAGCCCTCCCTCGATCACAATTCCCATCAGCCGACCCCGTCGACTTTCCCATCCGTGGATGTGAACTACCACGAGGACGTTACCCAGTTTGCCCCGAACTTTGATGGCTTCCCGGCGCAACATACTCGATTTGGGTTACACGTATCTATGTGTGGCCACATGATGCACATGGAGTGTTTCCAAGTTTACAACGCCTCCGTTCGTCAACGGTATCGTTCACACGCGACGCGAAACCATCCGGAGAACATTCTTCGCAAGGAGTACATCTGTCCGCTGTGTAAGAGTCTAGGCAACATCATCCTACCTATCTCCCGGCAATCAATGCTCCCGGCTACGAACGTTCCGTTCCCCGATTGGATTCGCGCTGTAGGGATCTCGATCCTAAAGTCCAAGCCCGATACGGTGATGGATTCATTGCAGTTCCGCAACGGCACGGGAGAGTTTGTCTTCTGGAGCGTGCAAGATCCCAATTATGCCGTGCAGATTCGTCGCGGGGAAAATTTCGAAACATTCAAGATGTTGGACAGCGTAATGAACGTCGCCAAGCTTTTTTCGCAGCAGACGCGTCATCTACGAGAAAGACCTGAGCCAGACCCGGGGGAAAGAGGATCAGGGATCTATCTACCGGAGGAACTCATCGGGTACACGATCGCCTCGATCGAGGTAGCGACACGCGGAACTGGTGGGAATGCGCATAGGAACATCGCAGACGGCTTGACGGAGACGCAAATGCGGATGGTACGGTCTCTTCTCGGATCTTTGGCCTCGCTCGCGAAAATAGAGCTGGAGGGACGACCAGATGGAGGGAAAGAGGCGGTAAAGCAAGCCATTATCAAACGTCTGTTGCCGGAGTGGAGCAGGACGTCTCTCACGTCGTATTCCTATCCCTTACTCCTCCGTGACCCGTTTACGGTACTCGTGGAGACTGCTGCCGTCGCCCCAGAGATGCTCCAACACGTCCTCGTGCTGTGCTACTATGCTTGCTTGGCACGTACCGTCATCGGAATGGTCTATGTCTTGAACAAAGCGCGGTCTTGCAATTCCATTCAGACCGTGTCGCGAGGTCACGCAGATCTGTTTGGCGACGTCCGGATGTTCTTCATGTCCGTCGTTCGTCACTCGCCTGTGTTTGAACACACAGCGACCCTCGTGTTCGAGATGTTTGGCGAAGCTCGGATTGAAAAGCTATTATACGCCTTCACGTTGCCTTTCCTCAGACGCGCGGCCATCCTCTGCCGTTCCGTCCTTCCAAATGCCTTTGCCACACCGCCGACGGGTGTTGCAGATGATAACGAATATCGGCGGCTTCTCACGCTGCTGCACATACCTCCACTCTCAGATCTACCTAATCAAGACACGCTCCAAAATGCGCTCTCGGGTTGGTGTGCACACTACGGCCATTCCCACGCGGCATCGCAACTTAACTGTGGCGTCGTCCTGGATTATCCCGCTATCTACCACCTCGCACGACTTCCGATCGTGCTCGACAATCTGTTTAGCGGACGGAATAAGGTGATGCGGTGTGCACGGTGCAATACCGTACCAACCGATGCAGCTATTTGTCTGATATGCGGTGCGACGTGCTGTATGCTCAGCCATTGCTGTATGGACATTGACTCAAACGGGCGCGGGGAGTGCAATATGCACACACGAGAGTACGTCGAATCTCATCCACTCGTGTGCTTTAGTGAGCAGCTGAAACCCTTTGCTTTAGGTGCGGTGGCACGATAGGGCTGTATTTCATCGTCAAGCGATGTTCGTTACTCTACCTTTACGCCAACAACGGGTCATTTGCGCAGTCGCCTTACTTGGACGCACATGGAGAAGTCGATATCTCGATGAGGTATGGTCCCACCTCTATCTTATTCCATTCAGGTACCTAATTGCAAACTCTTGATTTCGTAGACGAGGGCGGCGGCAGTACATCCATGTACCGCGGTGGGAGGAAATACGGAAGACATGGCTCAATCATGGCATTCCTACGGCAGTTGCACGTAAGCTGGAGAGCACGGTCGACAGTGGTGGATGGGAAATGCTGTAAACACATGAAAAGATTGAATCACGCCCCTATGTTTCTACGTTTGATATTTAACGTTTAGACCCTGTATTGGTTTGTAATTTCTTGAAATACATTGCCTCGAGATGTGTCTCTGGCTTGCAGCATACGCTCGCTACTGGACCAGGATGTGAGGCTCAGAGCTGGAAACTTCGACTCGTACTTCGCGTTGTGTTGATCACCACTGACGAAGTCAAAATCTTTCACACACTCAGGTAACGCTTACATTAACAGGTAAAGAATCTGTCCCATACAAGGACAGATTTACCGGTTGGTGTGCGTCCGTCGCATACTCGAAGTATTTCACCTCCAAGATTGTCGAATGATCGACTTCGTGGCGTTTAAGCAAGTGGTCGCGGGGAGGGAAGGACCTAGCGGAGGAAGGCAACGGTGAGTAGTTTCAGATCATGGTTCAAGCTCAGTGAAACCAGCTCCTGTGACCGTATTGCACGGACTGCCGACTCAAAAGAAGAAAAAAACTGTCGAGGGCTTGCAGGCTGGTGAAGAATCGTGCATGCAAAAAGAATCGCTGACTTGCAATTGTTGGGAATGATAAGTATGCCTCTTGGGAACATCGTCGTCATTCTGAGCGCCAATGAAGATGATACAGCGGCTGCAACCAAGATCAAACATCGTGAGACGTAAGGTTGGCCATTAACGCAACAGGTATTTCATTACTGTCATACTTTCGTACCTGAAGAGACATGCTCAGGTTGAAAAGAGATCCGTCTGTGAGGACAGGGTGAAATCACGATGTGTTCACGGAGATGGCATCCCCAAGTCTAACGACAGTTCGCTCAACCCCGAGGATGTCGATTGTTTCAGGGATGGTCGGGCCAGTCTGAAGGGATGAACCAATGAGCCTAAACAATGCGCCGAGAAGCCAAGAAAAATAAGTAACCTTCATTGCGGTTAGAGCGTGTCGAAGCGCTGTCATGAAAACCTTTTGCTTGAGTCCGGTTGCATCGCAAGCGGCGTGCACGAGAGAGGAGATGTCGGAAACACCGCATGTGTCTGGCTCGGCAACAAGGCGGCGAGTCATCACATCTAGAGTACGATCTAGGTGCGAATCCAAAGTGAGGATGTCTGCGAGTCGGTGGAGGGGAAGGTGATACACACGATAATCGTCGCTCGAAATTGACTTGCGCATGGACTGCGCCTCGGGCGTTGAATAATCAGGATCGACAAAGAAATAAGGAGCCAAACTGGGCACGTCCTTGATGTTAGTGATCCGTCCCTGATCACGGAAGGAGCGCCTTCAGCAGGGTCATCAACAAATGCCAGGAAACCCTCACCTGCAATACATGGATCACCCTGGCAATGTATTCGGGGGTCGTGTGTTGACTGTCGAGAGGTAAAGTAGATGTAGCACTCCAACCCATCCTGTGGTACCCACCTGGACGGGAAAGAAGCTTGCATGAGAGCATGTATCCTGCGTGCATGGTGCAACGTTTCTCGGACGTTCTTCCAGCTGCGCATCAAATAGTGTTTGTTCAGGTATGTGAGTTTGGCGGGCTCCAAGACTTGCCGACGCTGCGTCAAGCATGCGAGATCAAACTAGTTTTGTACATGTCACTCTGTCTGACCAATAAGAGGATACTCGAGATGCACCTGTTCAACCAATTCTGGCAATGTCAAGATAGCTGTGCTTTCGGGAGTATGAATGGTGGTAGTCGGATCCGATGGGGATCGCGCCACTTGTCCCCAGCCTGCCAAGGCTAGCCAATTGATCAGCGCCTCTGGCTCCCACCCCCCTTTCTGGCGTCCAGGTTAGAGCGTCGATGAGTATGAGGATATTCGCGGACAACTTACCATGAACTCTAGGACTGCAACATCACCCTTTCGTTTTGACATTTTAGAGCCATCAGGATTCAGCAATATGGGCAGGTGGGCAAATCGAGGCGGCTTGAGCGAAAGGCAAGAATACAAGTCAAGGTGTAACGGAAGAGACGGAAGCCATTCCTAACCGAAAAGGAATAAGAAAATTTTATCGCAAGGACAGAGACTTGCCTCTCCTCTGACTACGTGAGAGATGCCCATCTCATGGTCATCGACGACAGAAGCGAGGTGGTAGGTAGGAAACAAGTCGGACTTGAGAAGGACAGGATCAGTTGGCAAAGAAGCATGAGCATCTCGTAGGGCCCCGAACACAATGTCGTTCGCCGGAATGCGTTGCGGGAGCCTGTCGTCCTGAACAAATCTCGAAACGTAGGTGAACAGTGCCAAGACTAAGATGAAAACACACGTTAAGCCTAACAATAGACTTTTCGCCAGCACGGACGCGTCTCACAACCTCTTCTTCGGTGAGATGAAGACACGCTTTATCGTACGTTGAATTGGATCCGGCCCGGGCCAATCTCTCCCTTGTGGTAGCGAGTGTGTCGGGGGAGCAGAAACAGCGATACGCGTGACCTGACTGTAGGAGTAACTTGAAAGGAAAGCATCATCCGACGAATAGTGCATACCTCCAAGAGTCGACGTGCATACGAATGGTACAAGTCTAGACGCTTTGACTATCAAGAAGTCGGTAATGAGGAACATGGGATCAGTAACATTCGCGTACTTGATGATACGGGCCATGTGGACCATCCATTCCAGGACCTTTAGGGAGAGAACGTCAGACGTTTGAGGGTGTAGATCTCGAGCCCGACTTCACCAAAATCATAGGAGAGTCCAGCCCAAGCCAACGCAGACCGAATGCCGTCCACAGCTCCTGGAACACACCGCGACTATACATGCATGATGTGAATTTGAATAGTAGAAATACAGAAAATGCAGCGCACAGCGTCTGTGTCTTCAATGCGAAGGATCCATTGGCCACCGTGTTTCTTTGCAAAAAGATGATTATAGAGGGCTGTCCGGAGACCCCCGAGATGCAAAGCACCCGTCGGGGAAGGTGCGAAGCGTAGCAACACTGTCATAATTGTATGTCGTGCCAATCTTTGTTTTCGAAAACTTTGTGCACGGGCCGTCGTTCGCCAATTCATACAACGGTCCGGACGGCC
>JBBPNX010000689.1:0-15350 GCA_038091155.1 Harrya chromipes
TAAGTCTGTTTGAACGGAGCTCGGTCGTAGATACATATTATATAAGCTACAAACATCTGTACAAATGTTTTTTTACTCGAATGTTTGCTCAAACATTTGACCTTGGATGCGAAATTGACACGACCTATTGCCCCCTTCTAGCCTCTTTTTCTCCCTCTCGCCAGGTCAGAAAATGCATCATATCGATCGAATTGGGGACATGTCAACATGAACCACTCGGTACGTCGACAGTGCGGCCCGGTCAAATCAATAACATTGAGAATGGATATATAGTTGATGATAGTTGATATGACGGGGACAGTGCCACGCACATACATACGAAAAAGAAAAAGAAAACGAAGAGAAGAAACGGCAAGTGGTGGCCGCAATCATAGCCTACCACACAGTCTAATACCAGCGGGTTGGAAATTAAGACTCATGAATCACATCATCTATCCTGTTTTCGAGCGTAGGTCCGCCTTGATGCCGTGCCGGGACTTGTGGCTTATTATGGTCTCATGTGTAGTGTACATATATGATGCTGACGGTATTCGCTGCTAATGAGTCGACTAGCCTGGACCGTTTACATTTGATCATTCCAGCGTGGTAGCATTTTTTTGGTTCTTTTCCTTCATTTTTCCCTCTGGCTTGGCAAGTTGGACCCGTGGACATTCCAGTGATGGGCCCGTCCAATCAGAACAACCGCTCGCGGCAGGATCCGAACATGTTCCCTGTGGCCTAAAAATGAGTTGATGCGGCCGAGCCCGTTTGAGGTAGCCGATTTGGTCATGCGTCGCGCCAGCGGTCTAGACCTCGGCGACGCGCGTTCGCATCGATGTTCCCGTATCCGGCGTCGAGGGCGATGTCGTCGGTGGTAATTGAAGATGTGAACGTTGCGATTCACCTTGCGGCCGATTGGTGCGAATGTGCACTGCCTTGTGACCGGTCGTTTTCGACGCGGACGCGTGTTTATTAGAGTCGGGGGCGGCGTCGTGTCGCGTCCGACCACGTTGGACTCACGATACGGACGGAGACGGGTCGGGGGATGCGGACCGCTGGGGGGTCCGACTCGGAGTCTGTCAGAGCCCTTTCGTACTCGTCACGTAACGATGTCCGAGTCTACCGCTGGACTTGGCACTCCTGCCCACGCACAGATTTGACGGCCTATCCATGGCATTCATGTACGTCGTTTTGGTCCCAGTGGATATTGTGATTTATTCTTTTTATTTTTCATAAATATAAAAAAAAGTTCTCCACCGTGACACGCATCGCCATCATACATAATGATATCAGCCGCACAACCAACGCCCATTCAAAGACTTGGCTTTTCCAAACGATCCCTGGCGCCTTGACAAAGCCTTTCATAATTCAAACGTTGAGCTCCCAGTGCAAGGGTTGACATGGACACGGTGAACTGACTGATCAACAGGTCCAGGCCTCGAGACGGAGGGACTAGGACAATTATGGACTAGTCACCCTGATCGTCGCCGTGGTACACCGACACTATTCGCCTCCGCTCGATGCCTAGCGATGCCCGATTGAATCGCGTTTTTTCTAACACTGCCACGCATCAGCACTTGGTTTCCCCTGCCCAGTGCCAAGTCGAACACGCGGCCGTTTGTTCAACGACGCCTCTCAACCTTCCACGGTCGATTCGGACTCGCCGGATGGTCGTGGAGTCTGACAGTGCCACCGATCCGGGGATGGACGACTGGGGAGCGCTTGAACCCTGGACCGGCGACTCGGGACTAGGTAACCCGGTCCGTGTGAGGCGTCCCACTGGCAGTAACCATGATCGTATCCTGGACGACCTGACCTCCTCTCTACATCATATGATAACACCGAGTCTGGCTTAGGGGCTCGAGTATATCTGCATCCTTCGTAAACGCTGATTTGGATTGCTCAACCGATCCGTGTCGTTGCCCGTACAAGGATATAGATGGACACCGTTCGGGTGCCATCGATGTCATCGTCGGCGGTTTCGAAAGCGGTGTGCGCCACCACTGGTGACTTCTCGCTCCAATTTACGAATGGACCGTTGATGACCCTACGCTAGGTATGTCAAGTTCACAACCCCATGTAGTATCCCAATCATTCCCAGAAGACGTACGTGACAAAGATCGATGTATAAACTGTGATTAGATGCACACGCTGGACCGAAGATCGCTCCTTGAGCTTACTCGACTGAAAAATGATCATCAAAACCCTGACTGTTCATGTCGTTATTGACGCTGACGCTTAGGTGCGCCACCGCCCCCATCCCCCCTGTCCCTTCGACCCCGCATTCAGGTTCCAGGAGCCTTGGGTATTTGACGTCGAGTCAATTCATCTTATCGACTATCAATATGTCGTTACTTGAACTGACCAGCAAGATGACCGATCCGGCGCTCTGTCGATGCCAGTCGGCCATTTATCCTTTTCGATCTGGGCATCATCCCGCGATATTATAGTGCAACGTTTAGATGACCCGTCCTTCTTTTCATTATGATGGTGGGGTATCTAGTACTTATTATCTACGTCACCCTCCTAGTCAGGTATAGAGTCTCGAGTATATCCTTGTGCGGACCAAACGTTCCCAGTTCAGCGATCCAACATCAGAGCGCGAGTCCGATAACCTGTCATTCGAAGCAGTGTTCAAGTAATTCAAATGCCATCGTCAATGGTTTCGAGAGCGGTGTGCGCCACGGCGTGAACACGTTGACAACCGATCGCCTTTTTTCACTTTGTATTGTCAATTGGCCGTGGGCGACCTCCCGTTTCGTTTGGACTGCCAGTGCGTCTGCAATCGGTCATATGCCGAGTCGACTGTCAGCCTCCGCGCTTTCCCCGACACCGGCGGTCGCACATGTCTCGATTTGGAAACACCGTCGAGCCTTCTGGCATTGACGCCGACGCTCGGGACAAGCCTGAGGTGGTACTCCCCCTGAACCTTTGACCCCGCATTCAGGTCCAGGATCCCGAACACACAGGTCTCGCGTGTTTGACGTCAAGCTGTCAATGTGTCTCGTGACTACCATGTCCGACTTGCTAAAGGTTGGCCAAGTTGTCTATCGTCATGAACTTGGTTGGCATCGCGCGCGCTACGGCGACATCGTAACTTGCCGTTCACCGTTGGATATGCTAGCGAACGTTCCATTAACAACGCGTCGGCGCCGGGGCCGTGCTTCTCGTCTCTAATGTACCTAGGTCAGTCATAGTGCGTGGCAGGGCCAATGACGATCAAGGTCGGTTGATGCGATCAAATCTTTATCTCGATATCCTTGCTGTAATGGTCCAATGGCCCTTCATTATCGATATCGATTACCATCGTCAGCTCGTCCGTGCCGGGGCCGTACCTCGGTTTATGACTGTACCCAGTCAAGTTATCCTTTACAGTATATAGACTTGGCTCGCATCAATCCTTGATCGACAGTCCCTGCCACATCATGAGTATTATACCGTCATCGGCTTTACATGGTTCATACCCCGTCGCGAGTAGCCCGCCAATGACACCAAGTGTGTGCTCGTCATGGGCTTCCTCGCATCAATCCGACTTGGATGCCACACCGTGACCGTTATTCGGCATCCAGTTCGTATCTTCGGAGCGGGCCGTTACCTACAGACCAAACCAGTGCTAAAATGGTTATTGCCACCGCCACACGCCGTCCGGGAGGCTGTACTATCCGAGGATGCCAGTTATGTATGACAATGAATCAAAATGTGACATTCCGAGCTGCCTTGCCCCGTTGTGGCAAATTGGCGGCGACGGGTACTCCATTGACGCGAGGAGTAGGTCCGACTATGATGGTATCCTGGACGACCACGACTCCGAGTCGGACAATGTCCCGTCCCGCACGTCATTCTGTGTTAGTAGTGCCATTAGCAGGTTTGCGATGCGGCTTCGTTCGGGCTGCCGTCGCCGTTTCATGAACGCTTGGGCCGGTGGTATGTATACCGACGTACGAGAGGTGTGGTGAAGTTTGAGCTGATCGCGCGAAACGCCGAGTCGGGCTTTGTCACGCATCACACCACCACTGACTCAGTGACTTCTAGGTACACTCGGCTTCAAGTCGTACCTGTCGCTCTCGAGCTGTGCGATCCCGATTCCCGAGCATGGTCCAGACAGATCATGGCAATTTCCAGTACTTGCCATTGCCAAGAGTATACATGTACTAATCAGTGATCAGCGCTTTGCGGCGTCCTGACTCCTGAAGGCCTGAACGACGACGTTCACCGAGCGCCGTACCGTATCCATAGGTCAACGTTCATAGAGCCACTGGTTTATGCCAAGGTGATGGGACCTTCGAGCGATACTGCCGCAACGAGGTGCGATGCTCTCCATCTGGGGTTACATGTCATCATGTCACGTCTTCTCGTTCGTCAATCATAATCTAGCGAGCAAACGACCACAAGGCCCCACCTGCCACGTATTTATGATCATATATCGTTGATCTATTTGACTGAAACGGTGTTCCGAATAACAGGCAATATCATGAACGTCATGAATGTGACATCATTGAGAGGTGCTATATCAGCGAATTTTGATGAGTGCCGGGTGAGATAATCTGGACAAGCCTGGTAAAGATGAGGACTCCGCATTTCCTCTTCTCCCGTTCCCGTTCCCGCTCTAAACTTGGTCGGGACATGTGGGTGTACACACGCCGTGGGTACTATGATTCCTCGGCGATCAGCGTGCTGCGTGTCACCAACTGGCACTGACAGTTGACAGGTGCTCAAGTGGATCCGTGCGCAGTTTGGGTTGGCGTGGCGTTCCACATGAACGTGCTGGAGCCAACCAGCCATGTCATTGGGTCTGCTGGCGTGTCTCATCATGATCTGCGACGCCAGCGCCCCGTTATGATACTCCACTCCAATGTCTCCTCGATATTCAAACTCGCGCCTACATCCTGTCAATACGGTACCACAGGCGGAGAGAATCGTTCGAACTCACTCGAGCAGCCCAACGGTGTGCCACGATTCTCCCACAATCAATGTGACACCCTCAAACGCGGGTCATGTGTTCATGCCCCAACCATGCCCCCATCACTGGCACCTTGGCATACCATCGACAGTTTGGCGCCCGGATGTTATTCAATGGCGCCTCGAACGTTCGGACGCAAAGCGTCATTACTGCTGAGTCAACAGCATAGACCTTGGCGAGATGGCTGGTACGGCTCGGAAACTTGCGGTACAACGCTGTCATGTACATACTCGACCGGAGTTGGATGGATCGCACATGGGCTCAAAGATTTCCAGTGACAGGTGCCATTTGAACATTTTCATCGGCCGGCAGCGTCCATTTCGATACTCTCTGCAGCGTTTTATCTGCCCGCATCGGCCTCATGCAAGCCACCTGTACGTGAGTGCCGATAGGCTATAGCGGTTGTCAGGATTCAGGAACGGTCGCCTTTCTTCCTCCGCTGACATTGATCCGCTGACGGCCCCTCAAACGCCTTTCAACAAACCCGTCGCGGAGTCGCCCCCAAATCGTCCTAACCGCACTCCACTCCAAACCCGGCCATCCATCACCGTCGTGTACTCCGCGCCCTTTGAGAGACTGGAAACGTTGGATTCCCAGGTGGCATCTCAAGTCGTCGTTTTCATCACTCTGTTATTCAGAGCTTATTCTCTGGCCCTCGCCGGCGCCCTCGTCGCCCCAACATCTCAAAAATGTCTGGAACTTTGACCTAAAAGTACGACGCGGCGACAAGCGGGCATGGTACAGCCTCGTTCCAAATCTAGATCGTACATCATCGTCCAGTGGCAACTTGAATGTTTATCTGTCACCGAGGAAAACACGCTCCGAGGACTCGATCGCAGGATGATTCTTACATCCGAGCCCCATTGAATGCTATCAACGTCTGACGTTGAATTCACCCGCCGCTGTCGCATGTTGTCACGTTCGTTTAACCGATCCATGGCAGCTCTGTTTTTCCTTTGGACCCTCGTCTTGGCCTATCATGTCGTCCTTGGACAGCTTGGATAACCCGAGGCATTCCGGCCTGGTCGATTCGCGCAGGAGAAACTCCAACTGGCGTACCATCTAACGCGCCCTCCGAGTCGACAATCCGGACGCTCGGTACATGTTTCTGACGTTTGTGGGTTAGCGGCCTCGTCTCGTTTGATGCTCGTTTGACAGGACAGCAGCCTGCGCAATTTGACTCGTGTCAACTGCCGGGCAACTCGTGCAGCCCTCGCACTTGGCCGTCCGTTGCGTCAAACGTTGCAGGGTACAGTAGCTCCCTCGTGGCACATTTTGGGACTGCTGTACCGGCGGGTTCATCTGAGTCGTAGACGCCGTCTGGGGATGACACCAGTTGGCTCAGAGACGCGATCGCGAGACGTCTACCCCGTCAAGCTCTCAGATCTCGAGCCTGCGTGTTGTACCGTCCCGCTGCATCACTGTGCTGACATTTTCAACTCTTTCCAACTGCGTTGCCGGCGGCTTGTCTCGTTTCTCACCACACTGCATGAATTTTCCAAGGTGTCACCAGCTGCCAGGTTGAAACGCTGTCAATATACACACGCCGGGGCCCCGTCGGCGGGTGAAACGATACAATCTCATGACGTCACGGTTGTCAACGTGTAACAAGGTAAAATGCAAAAAGTCATTGGTCCAACATTTTCACGTCGTCACTCAAGTTGTCAACCCATCCGTCCAATACGATACAACGGGCTCAGGGTGTTAGAGACGGGACCAAACAAAAGAAAGCGAGTATCGATAGAGTACACATTGTATTTTCAGACATCATTTACAAACACTTGGTTCAGATACAAATGCAGTTGAGAGGAGCCCCGAGATAGGTAGTCTAGCTGCATTCCTTGGTATATCTCTACATTAAGGGGGTGGACGGGAGTGAGAAAGAGTTGAAGGAAACGGCTCACAAGATGATGATGATGATGATAAAAAGAAGAAAAGACGCCGTGCATCGTCTATGTTGTCGTGGAAAACGTTAGATCGAGGTCAAGCATTAACACCAAGAATATCAAGCACCAAATCGGTATGAGATAATTGCACCCAGGCATAAAGGAGGGCACGATACGAAGGGGTAAGAATCACGAGGGCTTGCATGTGGAGGTCGTATTTCCCGATGTCGGTGCTGGGGGTGCGGATAGGATGGGCGGTTGACGTGCAGGCTGACGTGCAGCGCCGCCTTCTTGCCCCTCGGCTTCGCCCACACTCGTAGTTTCCTCGACGGGTTTCATCGCGTCTGCATCCGACTTTCCGATCGGGCTCTCGTTTCCCCCAGCAAGTTGAGGTTGCGCGAGTCGTCGACGCTTAGCCTCCTCCTCTTCGGCACGGCGTATGACATCGATCTCGCCCTGGACGGCGATGCCTTCGAGCCACTGGTGATGAACCAACTCAGAAGCTTTAGCACGCCTGTCCGGGAAGAGTCGCAACATCGGCGACAAGAACGCGGAAATTGCCTCTGCCTCTTCTTTCGGGAACAGGTACTTGTCATGCAAGACAGCTTCGAGCGGCCAAAAACGTAACTTGTTGATGTGACGTAATTCACCTAGTGTAGATGAAAAAGTTAGCGCTGTGAGCGAAGTGCACGAGGCGTGAGGCAAAGGTTTAGTAAGCACACGCACCCTTACGATTGAAGAATTCTGAGCTGTATTTACCGGAGAACGCAACCACTTTCGGGATCTCGCCGATAAGCTCCATGATCTGGGCAATATGGTCGTCGTCTTTACTGTAGCGTGATCCTGACGCGGGATCGAAGAGATAGTCACCACCCGTGATGAGCTCAAAAATCTATGGCGCAGATGAATGAGTTAACGGCCCGCCGCATGGCTGCACATGGGAGAGCGGTCTCACCACACACGTGACACTCCAAATGTCTGCACTCGAACCCCACTTTGCACCAAGAATGACCTCGGGGCAGCGGTATTGTCGGGTCTGTATATCATCCGTAAAGTGGTGTTCAGTCCATGTGGCTAAAGGGACAGGGACCCAATAAGTGAGCACTCGAGACAAGGACGCCAATGGAGCTACAGTCCATCACGTACCATTTCCTAGATCCGCAATCTTTACAGTGATTTTCTCCATGCCTTCAAGCACGCTTGAATTCGTCGAGGTGTCTGCGAAGCTCGGCTGGGGTGATTCTCCGGACAAGACAGATGTTGATGGCTTCGAATCTGAGGAAATTGGATCACCTGAACCAGCAGGCTTCGTGGTAGATGGGGTCTGAGGATTTGGAGAAGGGGAAGCCGCGGGATGGTTGGGGGCCATTTGAGTGAGTAATGATGGACCTGGCGGGTTTGCTGGGTGAGGGGATGTCATTTTGTTAAAGCCGGGGTCGTGGTGGTTGGAAGTTCGGTCTCCAGTGACCTCGGAAGAATCCCCGCACGGGGAATCCGAGCTTTTCTCGGAAATACCAAGGCTAGCGGAGGGGACTGATACAGAGGAGTTTTCCTTGGTGAGAGAACCAGAACCAGATTCGGGCTTCGACGTTGCTTCACCATCTATCTTGCTCATGCCAAACGCAAGCTTATCAAACATGGGGCTGCTACCAAAGGACGAGGACGGGGAAGGCAGCGGCTGTGACCCGGTTATGAAGACTGACTCTGAGCGGGGAGTCTGGTTGCCACCGCGCCCTTTGGAGGGCGGCACGCCGATTAACCGCGACGGCGGCGGCGTGGTGTTGGCGGTAGCAGCCAACTCAGATTCAATGATAGATTCGACATCGTCGATGCAGATGAGGACATTTTCCGGCTTCAAGTCTGGGTAGAATGTCGCCGTCAGCTAGGCTATTGATGTACCAAAGATAGCACGGACCAGTGTGGATAACACCGCAGCAGCGGTGCATGTAGTCTAAGCCGAGCAACACTTGCTTGGCTATCTGCTTGACCAAGGGCATGGGAACACCCTTGTTCTGATGCCGTTTGATGAGGCCGAGTAAATTCTCCCCAAGGACCTCGAATACCATGCAGACATGCGTGCCATTTGGTCCCTTGTGTTTAAAGTGGTCGAGGAAGGATATAACGTGCGATCTGCCGGGGTGAGTCTGTGAAGGGGATGGTGGTGGGTTCGGGTTCTCAGGCGTGGGCTGCACTTGAGGAGTGGAGGAAGTGATGAGGCGCTGTAGGAGCTTTATCTCGTCCAAAGCGGTCTCGGTATATCTTGGGGCAGACTTGACCACCTTGAGGGCGACATGGCGGTTCAACCTGAATTTTATGAATATAAATTATAGAATGAATTATTATAAAAAAGGGGATCACGGAAGATCCGGCGCTTGCTTACTTTGTGTCCTTTGCGAGCCAGACGGTTGAAAAATGACCCCAACCGAGCTTTCTGACTACGATATACCTACCGTCTGAAAAAGTGTCACCAATGTGGACGGGATGGTAGCCGCCTTTGACGTAGTCTTCCCAGTCCTCTTCCTCTTCTGTCATGATGGATTGTGATTGAGATGTATCGGAACCGTGAGACATGGCGGTTATTCGGGGGTATGCTGTAAACAAAAAACGATAAGGCTTTGTTGGAGGCACTGCGATAAGGAGGTTCGGAAATTCTGATAGATAAGCTCACCGGTGGTCTAATAGGGTATTTTGTGGCTTATATGAAAGTGTAATAGGAGCAATGACTTGCTCGCTACCGAATGCGATACCAGAAAAACAACAGTAGCGAGTAGACTTTCCAAGGTGCTTCAAGTTTGCCCAGTCGGGTGCGTAGCGACAAGCGGTTCGTCCCTCAACCTTGCATTTCCTTATCTGGAAATCTTAGATTTTCATATGATTGGTCCGCTGCGCTGACTGAGCTAAACCTGTGCACACGACCACCACTAAAATAAATACAGCCAAACATGACGTCCCCTCAAGTGGTAGAAAACAAGAAACCTGACAAGTAGTGTGCTGCTTGTAGACTGGCCCTCGTATCTACGGGGGAACCCAGCGTGGAATGACCTGGTAGAGTTTCAAGTCATAACGTTATCATATATCGCTGAGTAACGTGTCATTGTTTGTTTTTCAAGTTGTTGCCAAACAACCGTCACTGTTTTAGGTCATTCTGTCTTTTTTTTTTCTTTCCGGCAGTGATATTCGGTTCAGTATGTCAATATTTCAATTGTCAGTCGGGTAAAATCTTGTCATCGTCACCACGATGGAACCAACAGCTCCCTGTTGCAAATTTTCAACTTCAACCGTGACCTACAACCTGAAGAACCAACCACTCGAAGTAGTTTCCCTGGCACACGATCATATGGCATTGGCTATATCTCCGATACTGACGCGGCGTGTTTTCGATGTGCGGCTCTGAAGATGTGACCTCCTCACGTCGCACCTGCTAACACGTGTTTGCCTCGTGTTTTGCGGCATCCCGACCGTTCCTCAGACAGTATTGGTCCCATGGACTCGAGCTGATCGATCTTATGATGCTCCCTTTCCAGCTGCGACATCCCCAGTAGTACTCAAGGCCTGTTCCGAGTTGCACCATCTTCCGCAGACTCGGATAGGTTCTGCGCAACACGCCCAGGCCACGTGTTTTGGACATGACTCGGCCTCATGAAGCCTTCCTTTGCCAGCGCTTGCGTTCGCTAATCGCTAGATTACGACTTCCCAGTGGTTCTCGCTGCTGGACTACACGAGGCATATCTTCTGACGTCCATCCTTGCAATCGCTTTGTCTTCATCCTTGCCCCGTGCGTGGGACCGCCATCCTCTTTCCTCTACAGTAACGCCCTCCAAGGTGCTGTGCAAACAGCGACCTTTCCTCTCTCTCTCTTGATTACGCCGGTCTTCCATCCATACTGATGTCCGATGTTGCCCGCTGATCTCAACGACGAACAACGGTATAGTGGCGCCCTTGGTCCCCCTAAGTGTCATAGTTACTGATGGCATATCGAACAATGTTTACCATCTCATAAAGGGCTCACTTTGCCCACGAGCATCCCACCGATCTCGACTCTGGCCCATCTTCCCCATCGTCAGGCGCACCCACATCTACATCCACTTTCTTCAACTCCTCCCGACGTCGCTCGAAATCGGCATCACATCATCGCTCAAATATCTCCCCAGAAGGGTCTCCTAGTAGCCACCTCCTAGCGCGCCTCGTAGCTAGTGAGGAAGAAGTCCGCGAAATCAATGCAGCTCTCGTCGTCACATCCGAACGTCTCGAAGCAGAATCATCCCGTGCAAACGCTGCAGAACGCCGGGCCCTCGATTACTTTCATCGACTACGGATCGCAACCGAGAATCGTGAACGTGCGGAACAAGATTCGGCGAGACTTCGAGAGGAGCTCAAGTTGTACAAGCTGCAACTCGAGAATGCACAGAAAGAAATCTTTCGAGCCCAAGATATCATTGATCAGGTGGCCGCCCAGCGGAACGAGGCGGAGGCGGAGGCCGCGAGAGCTAGAACAAAGGCTCGGAAGCTGCAAGAAGAGAAGCTCGTCATGCTCGCGCGTGAAGAGGGTCGCAGAATGGGATACAGGGAGGGGCTATCCATGGGCCGCAGGATAGGCTATGACGAAGGTAGTGGTCGCCGGCTCACAGGGTCACCCGACCCGTTTCCTCATTACCCTCTTTCTTTAGAAAACCTTGATGGCGATGATAACGAGGACCTCACGGACGATGGACGTAATGATCCACGAGCCCGTATTCAATTGCGCTCGAGTGCATCGATACGACAACCACCGTACGTCAATGCCTGCACCACACCTCCTTCGTTACCCACGTTCATCACAGAATGCGCTCCGAATCGGCGCCGCCCGTACGTATGTTTGAAACCGCCCTACATGCGCCACCACTTCCTGTCCCATCGCGTGTCAGTTCTGACCGCGCCCAGACACCTTCCCATGAGAACCATACGGCCTCTCCGCTCCATGGATCCGATGGACCAGAAACCATTCGCCCGATACCAATCCGCGCTAGCCCCATTTTGCCTGCGTATCACATCAACCCCCCTGCCGAGGGATGGATCCCAAGATCTGATTCCCGTTCCTCGCACATTCGTGTGCCACCCCCACACGAACCGCAACAACCCGAGCCTTTTTCACCCAGTTCCGTCGGGACCGAAATCCAAGATAATCGACCTATCCGTGAACCAGAACCAACGCCAATCCCGCCGCCTATCCGGTCGCGCGATTATGCTTATCAGTCATCCGTTCCAGCGCCTATTCAGCATCCTCGCACGGCCTCGGTCGCATCGCGCACATCGACCCATCTTTCACAGTACGACTTGGTGAACAAACGTCCCGGAAGTGCGTTACGGAACGAGATATATATCGACAGAGCAGGGAGCGGGAGTCAACCTTCGAGGGCTTCCACACGCAACGAGCATCGAGATGATGAACGTCGCCATTCTAGCAGGACAGAAGCAGAAACCATCATCGAACAATGGCGCGCAGATTCCGATACTGCGACCCCGCCAAGGGATCCACCGCGTTCGTTTGTAAGTGTTTCCTTGTCCGCGGAGACAGTTCTCGACTAATGTTGATGTGTGAACTTGACGATAAGACACCTTCGTCGGCTTCCCATCCGCGCCGACCTCCGAACTTTTACTACCGACCACGCGAGATCACGACGCCCACGCCCCTTGGGGATGTCGGTGACGATCCAGTCCCGATTGAATCCACAGCGACACAACCCCACCCGCCAAGTGAGGATGGTTCCCAGACTGCCGCGCGTTCAAGGTCACCACTCGAGTACCTCCGGAAGCGATTTCGTCAACGGCCGTCCTCGTCGAGCACTGGCGTTCCCGATATCATCGTCGAATCACCGGTGAGTGTATTCTCGTAAACCATGTAGCGAGTGCTTATGAGGCCCATTCGGCAGTCCGAACCTGAGACGAACCTTTCCCCATCCGCAACGATCATGGCACAGCCCGGGCTGCTGAGCCCAGATGCCGCTAATCGACCATTGCCGCAGGACGACGTAAGTCGCCAGCGTCACCAACGGTCACAATCATCTCCCTCACATGCTTCCCAGTCTCAGACCCAACCTCCATCGCACCGCCACCACCAGCATCACCATCACAGCCAACACCACCACCCGCCGCCTCCATACGATCGTGCTGGGACATCTGCTACACCCTGGCCAGCCGGGTTCATTCCCTACACACCGACCCAAGGTTCCGACAGGGATCGTGACCGAGACCGAGACCGAGACCGAGATCGCGAACGAGATCGCGAACGTGAACGCGACAGAGACCGCGACCGCCGTCGCCACCCCGACCCCGCACCCACACACCACCGTACCAACTCGAACCCAACCCGTCCCCAATCCCAATCCCAATCCCAATCATCCCATACCCACTCATCGCAGCCCGCCGGTCGATCCTACACACCCTCGCCCGCACCGACGTACACCACACAAGCGTACGTGTACACGGCACCCGCACCCAGTGTTGGTGCTGGATTGCCGAGTGGATACACACGGACGCGGGCACAGAGCGCGGCGAGTTCGCTTGGGGGACGTACGGCAGTCGGGTCGGCGAGAGGGACGGCAGCGGGAATGGGGCCGGGGTCGTACGAAGCTGCACCGCTACCACCGGGTGTGACGTATCCCGTACCGCCTCCCCGTCCGCATACGTCGCATCGGCGACACCGAGACAGAGATAGAGATAGGGAGAGGGACCGGGAGAGGGACCGAGAACGAGAAAGAGATAGAGAGTGGGACAGGGACCGAGATCGGGAAAGAGCGAGAGACATCCCTCGAGATCGGGACCGGGAACGGAATTGGGAGCGGGAGCGGGATAGAGACAGAGACAGGCGACACGACTCTGGGAGAGACTACTATGAACGGGATCGCCAGCGGGACGACCTGAGAGCTAGAGAGAGAGAACAAGACGCAGACGATGACACAGGGCTGGACGAGGAATTGACACACTCGCCTGCACCGCTCCAACGACCCATCTCGCTCTTCGACTCGGACGAGGCGTGAACACGCCCGATAGAGATTCAAACGGTTCACTGAAGCTAAACACGACGACGACCAGACAGACGACGATTCATTATTTGCTGATGCGACGGACTTTCGATACGATCTTACGCGATACACACTTCTTCCCCCCTTTAAGCACACACGACTGGTCACGCCTCCTTTTGTGTCTATTCGCCCTTGACGTTTATTGGATTTGAATATGATGGTATGTATTCTATTGACGGCCATGACGCGGATTCGTGGCTGCAATATGTAAACTTGCGTTTTGTAAGAATAATGGCTTTGGTCGTATGCGCTTCATGATTTGCTCTCATGTACTTACCTGATCTCTTAGAACATGTACTCTTATCATTCAATGAAAACACCCCCATGCGTCTTGTTCGCCTCCACCAGAGAACGAGAAAAAATGTATCCTCTGCTTGATTGATCGTACATCGCACCCCACCGAATGTTCATCGTACAACTACCGATATCGCACCTCGGTCCCAGCACCTCAGATCCCGCTCCACTCCAAGCCCTGTTTCACAGCGAACGTCGCCGTCAACGGCAATGCGTCGCTGCTCGGCCCTACGCTCAACCCGTACTCGCCCCGCTCGATCACCCAGCGCGAGATCCGGTCTTCCCAGTAGGACACCGCAAGCTTGTCGAGCGTCATCACGACGCGCGCGCTCGCGCCCGGCGCGAGGTCCTTGACCTTGCCAAACGCGCGTAGCAGACGCGGCGGATGGGTCAACTCGGACGTCTTGGGCATCGAGACGTACAGCTGCGCGACTTCGGAGCCGGCGACAGACCCGGTGTTGGTCACCGTGACAGTGGCGGTCAGGTGGAAATCGCCGTTGGCGATGACGGGTGTGGATAGCTCGAGGTTGGAGAAGGCAAACGTGGTGTATGAAAGGCCGTGTCTGCGCGCGTCAACCGTCAAGTTCGCGCGTCGTCCACATGGCTTTTAAAGGGACTTACCCGAATGCAAACTGAGGGGTGATACCACGATGCTGGAAGTGTTTGTAACCCTGCAAAAAGACACGTTACGCTCGCGTTCAGCACACGTGGAGAAGGATACGTACGACAAATAGGTCTTCGCCATAACGCACGACGCCATTCTCAGAATGGAAGTGACCGTGAGCAGCGATGTCCTCAAGTTTCTTGGGGAAAGTCAGTGAAAGTTTCCCTGATGGATTCTTCTTCCCGAAGAGAACATCGGAGATGGCATCACCAGTTGCGTTACCAAGGTACCAGGAATGGACGATGGCAGGAACAGAGTCCGCCCAAGGCAACGTTATCGATGAGCCCTATCCATTTTCGGAACATTTCAGTGAATGCGGAGTGGCAAGACTAGGAAATTGGCACTTACAGACTGGGTGACCACAACGGTCTTTGGGTTCGCAGCCAACACCTTAGTGATCAGCTCGTCAGTTCGACCAGGAAGGGCGAGGGTTTTCCTATCGTAGCCTTCCGTCTCCCATTCAGCGTTCAGGCCAACAACAGCGATGACAGCATCTGCCTCAGACG
>JBBPNX010000690.1:0-15345 GCA_038091155.1 Harrya chromipes
CCTTCAAGTTCCTTGAGCTCGTGCCGTCGTAGGTACTAGTATAGTCACATCTCAAAGTACTTACTACTAGGATTTCACTTCGGATCACATCACCTCCCCTTACGGCCTGTCTGGGGAGTCAGATCTTCAGATTCCAGGCCCTGCTTGCCTCGGGCCGGGCTTTGCTCGATGCATACAAAAATCATGGATCCTCATGTACATACACACAATAGAACACGTATCGTGCATAAAAGAATGTCACTGAAAAGGTGGGCATCGCTGCAGAACGGACTCAGTTGCTTCAATTTACTCGACGGAACAACCCTTACCATCAAGCGTCATCCTTCTTTTCTCTAGGATGCCCCAGGTGGCACTCGCGAATATGACGAAAAAAATTCTTGCATGATCCCGCCTTGTAACATGCCACCCAACAGCAGAAGACCTTGGCAGAGTCCTCCGTCTTCTTAACATTGTGAACATCTCTGAAGTGTGCAGACAGCACGCGGGTGTTGCACGAGATCTCGGCGGCGCACTCCTTCCCAAAGTCATCCATCCATCGGCAGCGCACCTTCGCTACGCACGAGTGGACACACTTGTTCGCCTGTGGAATGCTTCAAAATATGAATATGCGAAGAAGATAACCAGGTACGTGCCGATGGATCAGTACCGCGACCAGTAGCCACCAGCGTCGGATCCAGCGCATGGCACAGTTCATTTCCATATGGCACAGACGTGGTTGAGATAGGATCAGGATGATAGACGGGTGCCAGCTTTCCAGTCAGATTTACTAAAGAGTCGGTATCGATCTAACCAGAGACGTACCGATGACTCAGTACCGCGGCCAGTAGTCACCAACGTCGGATCTAGTGCGTGGCACAGTTCACTTTGATACATGGTCGGGATAGATCAGGATGATAGACGAGTACTAGCTTTTCAGTTAGACCTACTGAACCGTCGGTTTCGACATTTTATAGATTTGAGAGACTCCAGACTCCAAGCATGGCTGTCGCACGGTGGGAGAGCGATAAAGAGAATGAAAAATATGGAGGTTTGTCTGGAGGGCGGATCAACGACAAGGAAATGGAGCTATAAGCCTGCCATAGCCCGCCCAAGGAGACAAATACCTAGCAACAGTGATGTGCGCCGCTATCTTTCACCCCCAGGAATTGCCGCACTCCAACGCGAGAAGCGTGGTTACGGAGACATCGAGCGGACAATATTCTGGCCCGGGAAAGAACCCCCTCCACGGATGGAGGCAGAGAACCCACTTCAACGCCGATTGACCCGGAGCACGCCGGAGGCAGTCCAAATATTGGAACCTCAAGCCACCCCGAGTCAAACTTTGTCGCAAGATGGAGGCAAGTCGATACGATGCAGAAAAGAAGAATGTTCTCGTACTCTTTCGAGATGTGAAAAAAAAACCTAATTTGACCATGACCGATGTGGTTAAGCGGAATATCAGACTTTGACACGCCAACTCACTTGGTTCATTGTTCACAGGCCACGAGTTTTTCCATCAACCTCATTGCGAACGACGACTGGAAACAAGCCAGTCGTTGGAAGATACTCTTTTCTCCGAGAACATGACTGAAGTAAAGCCAGCGGAACGGGGAAATGGGAAAGCATCAAGGTTCTGTGAGATCGGTGCTCAATCGATTATGCATGTTGATATCACTGGCCCAATCCCTGAACTGGATGGAACGCGCAATCCATGCACGGGGGGAAGAGGGGGGACCCGCGTCGAAAACTTGATAAGATGTATGTTTGTCTCCTCGCTATTTGACGGTGACGGTGAAGGCATGTCAGATACTTATCATATAATCAGAGCACGGTTGCCCCCGAGAAATCTGGACCGTTGCAAAATCAAAACTACTACAAACCAAAAATATAACTAGTCTGAATCCTTAAGGTCCTCAGGTATATGATTACGCATGGCTACGCACCGCGGGGACCGAGATGGCAAACCTAGAAAGTTCGATGACTCGTCTAACCGATAGATCGCTGAACGATCCCCTCGGGCCCGGGGTCGGTGGGTCTATCTATGATCCACCTAAATTGTCGATCTGATCGTCAATGATCGTTAGGCCTCATGCAAACCGGAAAATCTACCTATGCAACGCTCACCTCTCGATTTACCGACCAAAACTGTCCTGAACGGCCGTTAAAACCGGTCTTCTCTCACAGTGACACTTCACAAATTGGGAGATATTCCTATGAAACACAAGGTATGTCAACATCATGCCGAGTGCAGTGATGGCTATTCATCCTGGAGCAAACACCCGATCCACGCGTTAACTCGGTCCAGTGCTTAGGAGACCTTGAGTGGAATCAAGTTCTGGATGTCAGATGTTAGCTACACGCGAATTGTAGAAGTGACTGGTGAAGCTACTGGTCTGCGATTCATTTTTATCCATGAGGTTGGCTGTCTTGAACTTCGTAGGTGGTAATAATTACATACCCGCGACGCGTTCATGCTGGTGGTACCCAAAGAAGGTCATCCAAATCCGTTTGCCTGCCACTACGACGTTTTGATTGACCTTATTCTTGAAGCTTCGAATTTTCTCGCGCTGCCCGCACTGTGGTACAGGAACTGACGTGGACTTGATAAACCCTCGGGGTGGTTCATCCGTTTCGCTGAGCTGGCCAGTCGGACGTGGTGACTTGAGGACGCTCGCTCGAGACGGAGTTGTCCATCGGCCTGGAACCCATTGTCCAATGATTGTACTGGTGCAATATTCCAGAAAAACTGAAGGTGTCTCGTTCCGAGCAGGAGTGCGACCGCGAAAGAGTTGTGGAGACAAAGTTGGCAAATGAAACTGCCAGTGCAACTTCAAGTTGATCAGCCTGAGGAGTCCCACTGAAAGAGATGGAAGCACACGTCTCTCAGGCTGAGACAAAATAAGGTATTCGCCCAAAAGAATCCCCGTCACCTCTCTGAATCCTCCATGTCCGAGTCGAGGTGCTTCGGGCTGGCGGAGTTCGACCGTCACTCAGGCTGACCCAATATTATCGTGTCATTCATGACTCGTGTACACAACGACAAGCGAAAAGCAATCAAGCATTTAGTAGCGTGGCAACTTTATTATAAGCATTTTATGTAGGTACTCTGAAGTAAACAAAAGGCGGACTGCCACCATTATTGCAGACAGGTGTAATGCAAGGTAAAAGGAATGGGATGAAGGACTCTGAGTGGGAATAAAGTTGTGGGATGCATGATTGAGTCATTATGCAGGTGATCGAAGGACAAGTACTACGGTTTGCGAGCCTGAGACTGATGACTAGTTTTTTCCGGCATTTGGAGGAAGAACACTGAGATCGCCGACAGGTGTATGCAGGATCTCACCCGCTGCGGCCGGCCGGCCCGGCGCCGACCAGAGTTGACGATCCCAACCGTTGTTTATTTTTCTTGGACTCATCATAAGTACTCAGTAGTTCTGCCTGCATAGTACGTACTACACATCACATACGAATACAATCCGCGTGTATCTTAAATAAATAGAAAGATCACATAGTACGAGTACGGAGAGGAACGATCTAAGTGCCACAGAAAAGGCCCGTATATCTGTTAATCAACACGCCAATGTGAACATCGCGCCGCCACAAGTTGCCAGCGGTAGATTATCTGGCAGAACAACCCCTGCTCCTGGAATGATTGAGGTGACACTCGCAAATGTGGCGTACATAGTTCTTGCGCAGAATCTTCCTGTAACACTGTCCCCACATGCAGACGACATCGTCGAATTCGTTCATGTTCCTGATTCCATGCACACGTTTGAAATGTGCAGATATATTTCGAGTGTGGCACGTGATTGGGACGCCGCAGATCCCAAAGCCAGAATTGTGAGGGTACTGGCAAATGCCCGTGCATGGGGCTGGAGTAGTCGGCGTTGTGACAGACGCCATCTCTTCCAAGGGTAATTGTACTTCTTCGGGGACCTGCATCACCTGCTGCACACGTTTGTCAGGCATGGTAGTACAACGTAAATGTATTTTAACTTACAACCCCAAACTCTGCACCCGGATCGTGGTATCCGTGGGCCTGTGGGATGCATCCGAGTCAGAAGTGAATACCAAAGAATGAAAGAGATGTCAAGACATACAGAGGGAACGAATTGGTCAATCCCGGCATGATTCTCATATGTGCAGTCAGGTGCGTGGTACAAGCCTGAGGGTGTTTGGTATGGAACGTATGACGCATTACTCGGGTTGACACGCGAGGAATACGTTTGGGCCAATAGTGCAGCCTGCGCCATCTATCACGACTTTTCAATAAACGGTCATGGAGAATGAGTTTTTCCAGTCACTACCTCGAGCTGGTCTTCCGTAGTCGCAGGATGAACACCGTACGGTGAGCTCAGAGAATAAGGCATGGTTGAGACCCGTGACGGCACGAAGTTTGTGGGATGCTTATATCCCAGCACACGCAAGGCGTTCAGGCATGGCCATTGGAAGGTGGAGGGCGGGAGCGTAATGGAAAGCGGAGGGGCACGAGGCAGTTTGGAGCGCGGGTATAATCGCTCGACTCCAATTATTATGAGGGGGATGTTAGCAGCCTTGCTCCGGATGACTATTTTCCTTGTTGTCACCGTCACGAAACATACTGGACGTCTAGCGATCTCTGAGGAATATAAACTAAATATTTTCCCCGCTGAAGTGATGGCAGCGCACCTATTTTGATGTACCCACTGCGGCATGCTCGAGTCAGAGCAACGAATCGCCAGCCAAAAGAACCTGGCCATTGAGCCAAAGCGCCGACTGAGATTGAAGATGGAACTCCGTATGTTGATCGTCAGCAGCCCGGGCACCTGGAAACACCGACCGGTCCATGTCTGTCAACTTGGTGGGTCGCAAACACTCCAGGGGCGGGAAAACCAAAGTTAATTATCAAGCCAATGGCAAGGCCACGAATAACCGTTCAGATAACCCGGTTTTCGATTTCTCACGGGAGAGCTGACTTTGTCCGAAGTGTAATTGAGAGTTTGGAGAGCCACGCTATTTGGAAGCCACGACTGTTAGTTTCAATGGCTGTTATGGAGCGCGGGTTGATACACGAGTGGAACAGCCTTAGGCTACCGGCGCTCCAAGAGTTGCCTATTTTGAACGACCTGGACTGTCATCTTTTACGAGGAATCCAGGGATAGCTTCTCGTTGATTCCAACGACCAGAGGCCAACAACAGCGGATCCCAAGCCATCGATAATCGTCCCCCAGCAAGCACGGTTGGATCGAAGCCCTTCGAGACAGGGAAAAAGACGTGGGTTGTGCGACTGGCGACGGATATCAAGATCGTCGACCAAAATAACGGCAGATGGAACATCGTAATCCATCCGTGGGCAAAGGTGGAGAGAGGCCGTATTCAAAACATAGGATGTGCGTTTTTCACCGTTTGACGGTAGGAGCAATTAACATCAGGACAGGCTACCCTCGAGACGTCGGAGACATGGGGAGAAAAATCAAGACTACGTCCCGGCCGTCCATGAGGTTCGATGTTATGATAAATGGCAAGATTGAACGCAAGGAAGTTTCCTGGATTCATCGGACAGTCGAATGTATGTATGGCGGTAACGCAGTGCAGGGAGCAACTGGGAGCTGAGGATTTCAAGATCTCAGTTTTTCGCCTGTCAACTCTGTCAACCCGAGATCATCGATCATCACTGGACAGATCCCAACGTTTCTGCTCTGGATTGAGGTTGGTCTGTCTACCGTTTACAGTCCGTGTGCTGTATCATAGATCTGATCGTCAGTGATTGGCAGTTTTCATCTGAGCCCGAGAAGCTTCGGTGCACCACTCACTTCCTGATTTCCCATTGGTCAGGATGTAGCCAAGACTATCTAAGGTCAGTGCTAGTAATTTTGGCATTTTTGACAAGAGAGGCGTCGCTTATCGAGCACCAGCACTAAACCAAGCCTTGCGATGGGACCTCATTCGAGAGCTGGCAGAGTCTCGCCGTATCCACGCATCGAAGCGCTTGGTCCTATTGATGTCCACGAGACCCTAAGTGAATGACTACATATCAGATATTATTTGCGTGAGATTTGAAGGGCCAGACACCATGGTCCACGATTCATTCTTACCACGATGAGGTCAGTCACCCTGAGGGCGTAGTGTGTGCCTTACCAGACATTGAAACGCTCGCGTGCTTTGACCCACTAGTAAGCCATCCGCAGATGCTGGCGATGTCAAGCCTGTCGTTGGGGCGACTCGGGATTTTCTTGCACCATTACAAAGCACATTCAAGAGAATTTCAAGTTGAAATCGACTTGGTGCTTGGTGAGCCTTCTGGGCTCATTCTTGACTTGTTCCAGTGGGAATCCGGTTTTTGAACTTGAAACCGAGTCTCCCCGCCCAGTTGAGTGTCTATAAGTGGAAGATTGATGCAGTAATTGAATTTGAAGGACTCGGAGCCTCAGTGAAGATCCACAACTTGAACTCGCGCCGAGTCGAAGGGGGAAACAGTGGCAGCTGGTTAGCAGCAATACTTGATCTAGATGGGACGACAAGTCTCTCGCTACTCGGATAGAAAGTTCATGGTGGACCAGTGTTGGTCACTGTCACGTTGTCAGCGGGACTCGTCCCGCGGCGATTAGTTGTCACGGTAGTAGAGAATCCGACACATCGTGAACTTTTAAGAAAAAAGTGTAAATTCTCCAAGAGATTCCTTCGGAACCCCTTGAACATACATACATTAGTGAGATCGCAGCATGGCATATGTAATGCAGTTATGCAAAACGGGTATAGCGGACAACGTAGAGAGAACGAGAAAGATACTAAGTATGACTTCATGAAGGATTGTCTTGGGAAGGGAAAATATGAGGTGGAAGGGATATAATGGTTTAAGAGAGTGTGGCAATCTGGCGAAGTGAAGCAGTATGCCCGGTTAAAAACAAGGTGAATGTGCGACGCCCAAATGCACGAAACTAGCGCGCACAGAGAACGGTGCGTACATGTATGTAGAGCTAAACCAAATATGCGGGGTTGCAGTGAGAACGAACGTCATAGTGCCCCCTTGACGCCATTGCTACCGACAGTCCTTTTTCCGTTTCCCGATCGTAAGATGGGCGCTAAGTCTCTTGAATGACGAAAGGCTCGATGACCTGTTCTTGTCCTCGTTTGGTTCCTTCTTCGGGGAAGACTCAGTAGGTATTTCAACAGCAACATCTTCCGTGTCGTCGAGGGTTCTTTGGTCCGCACCGGATGATGATGATGAGCCACCAACTAGCCGAATGGTAGTTTCTGAAAGAACAACCTCTGTGGGTGGTAATGATGTACTCGGTTCCGCCACATCAGTCACTGCCTGAGATATAAGTGATGACTCCGGTTGGACGGGCAAGGGCGGGCTGGGAGAGTCTGAAGCGCAACGACGAGGTCAGATGTCTCAATGGTATCAGGGGGTTGTGGAGAGATGTATTTGTCTGTGATTTGTGTGTAACGGCAGGGGGAAGTCGACGAATTTCGGAAGCGAGAGGTGATCGGATGGGAAACCTGGTCGGATTGCCATGGGAATTGAGGTTGGAATATCACTGCATGTTACGCCCATCGATTGGTCCAGAGGCTTGGTTCGGGGAGGGAGAGGACTGACCATGGTGCGAGATGGAGAGTAAAGCTAAAATTTTCCATGTTTTGGAGAGCATGGATGGCAACCACTGTATTCTGTACGGGATTTGCGGTGGAAGGAGACTCGGAGTGTAATACATTCTAAGAGTCCTGCTTAACGATAACTTAGAACGAAGGCGGCCGCGTCAGCACTGAGCGCTCACGTGCACGCCCGTCCCGCATCACGTGCTCCTTTGGGAGGATGCATACAAAAATCATGGATCTTAACAAGCTTAACATGTACATACACCCAAGAGAACACGTGTCGTGCATAAAAGAATGTCGCTGAGAAGGCGGGCATCGCTGCAGAACGGATTTAGTTGCTTCAATTTACTCGACGGAACAACCCTCACCATCAAGCGTCATCCTTCTTTTCTCTAGGATGCCCCAGGTGGCACTCGCGAAAATGACGAAAATAATTCTTGCATGATCTCGCCTTGTAACAAGCCACCCAACAACAGAAGACCTTGGCAGAGTCCTCCATCCTCCTAATATTGTGAACATCTCTGAAGTGCGCAGACAGTACGCGGGTGTTGCACGAGATCTCGGTGGCGCACTCTCTCCCGGAGTCATCCATCCATCGGCAGCGCACCTTCGCTACGCATGAGTGGAAACACTCGTTCGCCTGTGGAATGCTTCAAAATATGAATATGCGAAGAAGCTAACCAGGTACGTGCCGATAGATCAGTGCCGCGACCAATAGTTACCAGTGTCGGATCTAGCGCGTGGCACAGTTCACTTCGATATGGCGCAGACGTGGTTGAGATAGGATCAGAGTGATAGCCGGGTACCAGCTTTTCAGTCAGATTTACTAAAGAGTCGGTGTCGATTTAACCAGAGACGTACCGACGAATCAGTACCGCGGCCAGTAGTTATCGGCGTCAGATCTAGTGCGTGGCACAATTCACTTCGACACATAGTTGGGATAGATCAGAATGATAGAGACGAGTACCAGCTTTTCAGTTAGACTTACTGGACCGTCGGTTTCGCCATCATTTATAGATCGAGAGGCTCCAAACTCCAAGCATGGCTGTCGCACGGTGGGAGGGCGATAGAGAGAATGAAAAACATGGAGGCTATCTGGAGAGCGGACCAACGACAAGGAAATGGAGCTATAGGCCTGCCATAGCCCGCCAAAGGTGACAAATACCTGGCAAGTGATGTGCGCCGCTATCTTTCACCCCCAAGAATTGCTGCCCTCCAACGCGAAAAGCGTGGTTATGGAGAGACATCGAGCGGACAATATTCTGGCCCGGGAAAGAACCCCCTCCACGGATGGAGGCAGAGAACCCACTTCAACGCCGATTGACCCGGAGCACGTCGGAGGCAGTCCAGATATTGGAACCTCAAGCCACCCCGAGTCAAACTTTGTCGCAAGATGGAGGCAAGTCGACACGATGCAGAAAAGATGAATGTTCTCGTACTCTTTCGAGATGTGAAAAAAAAAAACCCTAATTTGACCATGACCGATGTGGTTAAGCGGAATATCAGACTTTGACACGCCAACTCACTTGGTTCATTGTTCACAGGCCACGAGATTTTCCATCAACCTCATTGCGAACGAAGACTGGGAAGATACTCTTTTCTTCGAGAACATGACTGAAGCAAAGCCAGCGGAACGGGGAAATGGGAAAGCATCAAGGTTCTGTGAGATCGGTGCTCAATCGATGGTGCATGTTGATATCACTGGCCCAATCCCTGAACTGGATGGAACGCACAATCCATGCATGGGGGAAGAGGAGGGACCCGCGTCGAAAACTTGATAAGATGTATGTTTGTCTCCTCGCTATTTGACGGTGACGGTGAAGGCATGTCAGATACTTATCGCATATAGTCAGAGCACGGTTGCCCCCGAGAAATCTGGGCCGTTGCAAAATCAAGACTACTACAAACCAAAAATATAGCTAGTCTGAATCCTTAAGGTCCTCCGGTATATGATTATGCAAGGCTACGCACCGCGGGGACCGAGATGGCAAACCTAGGAAGGATGACTCGTCTAACCGATAGGTCGCTGAATGATCCCCCTCGGGCCCGGGGTCGGTGGGTCTATTATCTATGATCCACCTAAATTGTCGATCTGATCGTCAGTGATAGTTAGGCCTCATGCAAACCGGAAAATCTACTTATGCAACGCTCACCTCTCGATTTACCGACCAAAACTGTCCTGAACGGCCATTGAAACCGGTCTTCTCTCTCAGTGACATTTCACAAATTGGGAGATATTCGTATAAAACACAAGGTATGTCACCATCATGCCGAGTGCAGTGATGGCTTTCATCCTGGAGCAAACACCCGATCCACGCGTTAAGCCGGTCCAGTATTTAGGAGACCCTGAGGGGAGTCAAGTTCTGGATGTCAGACGTTAGCTACACGCGAATTGCAGAAGGGACTGGTGAAGCTACTGGTCTGCGATTCATTTTCATCCATGAGGTTGGCTGTCTTGAGGTAATAATTGCATACCCGCGACGCGTTCATGCTGGTGGTACCCAAAGAAGGTCATCCAAATCCGTTTGATGTTTTCATTGACCTTATTCTTTAAGCTTCGGATTTTCTCGCGCTGCCCGCACTGTGGTGCAGGAACTGACGTGGATTTGATAAACCCTCGGGGCGGCTTATCCGTTTCGCTGAGCTGGTCCGAAGTCGGACGTGGTGACTTGAGGACGCTCGCTCGAGACGGCGGCCTGGAACCCATTGTCCAGTGATTGTACTGGTGCAATATTCCAGAAAAACTGAAGGTGTCTCGTTCCGAGCAGGAGTGCGACCACGAAAGAGTTGTGGGGACAAAGTTGGCAAATGAAACTGCAACTTCAAGTTGATCAGCCTGGGCTCTTACGCACAGCATCTCTCAGGCTGATGAAAAAGAAGGTACTCGCCCAGAAGATTCCCCGTCACCTCTCCTGTATGTCGAGGTGCTTCACATAAAATGCTTGATTGCTTTTCGCTTGTCGTTGTGTACCGTACTCTGTAGTAAACAAAAGGCGGGGTGTCACCATTATTGCATGCAAATAGGTGTAATGCAAGGTAAAAGGAATGGGATGAAGGACTCTGAGTGAGAATAAAGTTGTGGGATGTATGATTGAGGTAGATTTGCGAGCCTGAGACTGATGATTAGTTTCAGGCATTTGACAGGACTCACAGGATCGTTCATGCAGATGATCATCCACGTGACACACACACTTTCTCTCCATCTTCATGTCTGCTGTTCCATACCAGGCTTACAAGGTATGTTCGTTTGCTGCCTTTCATTTCTTTGCTCACTAGAACAAGTCGAAGCGCCATTCTCGCTCTGTTTCAACTATACAACCGAATGTTCCACCTCCGACGATCATCACCGCCAATGACTGGGACACTGAGAAACTCGACTCCCCGTCTTCCTCTTCCGCTTCCCTTCCCGTCCAAAAGAAATCGTCCACTTTCCGGCGTCTACACCCACGTCCAACGCCTTCATCCCCGCTTCGCCCCTCGTCTTCCACCATCGTTCGCCAGCTTGACCTCTCACCGCCACCTCTCCGTTCACCTCCACTTCGTCACACTCGCGTCCCATCCATCAACTCCGCCATCAGTGACAAGTCGAGTCCTTCGCACACTCCAAATTCCTCTTTGGCCGTCCCTCCAACCACCGTGTCATCCAGTCTCTCCCCTTCCCCAATAACATCACCTCCCTCGTCCACCTCTCCCCTCCCTTCTCGTTCATCCGCACCATACAGTCCTGGATTCCAGCCAAGAGGCGTTTGCGGGCACCGCACAGACGAGTTCTTTCAAGCGCGAAAAGCTATACACGATGCTACCCGCATAGAGCGTACAAAGCTCGAAAGGCGTCTCGAAAAACTCATCCATCTTCATTTCCCCATACAATCCAGCGACGAGCCAAAGAAACCTTCCATCGACCGCAGAAAGTCGAGTCTTTTTGATTTGGATATCGCTAGTCTGAAGAACATGGATGCCAGCAACATTTGGAAAGGTGTCGTACAATCGCAGGGTGCACAGGGTGACATTCGAGGTGTGCTCTCATTCTTTCGTCCCTCGTCCCTACTCACATACGTAGCCGCCGAGCAACGTATCGCACCTTGGCAAGAAGATACCACCGTCCCTAAATGTCCTCTCTGCAAGTGAGTCCACCTCTCCTCAACTTGATCTCACCTCACCCGACATCAGCGCGTCTTTCCACCCCCTAACGAACCGTAAACACCACTGCCGCCTTTGCGGCCAAATAATCTGTTCCCTCCCCATCAAACGCCCCCAGCGCCTAGAACCCTGCTCGATATTGTTCATTATAGACTCAAAGACGCGCCAGATAGAAGAAGTGAGCGAAGGCGTTCATTACGGCGTCAGGAAAAGGACAAATGGAGTAGGCACGGGAAAGGGTGGCAAGGGAAAAGAAAAAGAGGAAACCCTGGCGGATGACGAAAAGTTCTTAAAGGGCGTCAGGATCTGCAGGAATTGCAAACCTATCCTCTCGTGAGTCTTTCACACCCCGCGCAGATGTATACTAATACCCGCCACTTGCAGGCGAGAACAGTTCTATCAGGGGGTATCCCGTATACCCCCTCTGATTCGGTTGTACGAGGTATCGTGTTCCTGGACATTTCATAATGGTTCCCACTCAACAGGAGTATAGGCATTTGTCATTCTCGAGAAAGAGATAGAGGACGCCCTTCCACAATTTCAGGAGTTACTGCTCACGCTCAGGTATGCTCGTCCTCCTCTCCTATTCCGGGAACTCACGTCCACTCCCAGTTCGGATTCCCCACCGAGCAAGGAGGCCGCCGCCGCCCGCAAGCGTATCCTTGACGACTTTGCCTCTTACGACGCCATCTCCAAACGTATCCGCAAGATCCCACACACACCAGGGAGCTCGCAAGACCGTGTCCAACTCGCCATCCGGACGCGAGCTGACCTGTTCTTGCAAAAAAACATGTTTCCTCTCCAGGCATGTGTTTCTCTCGTGCTGTACTCGTCTGACGCTGACGACACCGTCCAGTCACTTCCCAAAGCGACACAACAGGTTTCCTCTGGTGATGTTGCAGGTCCACTTGTGGATCCAGATTCCGAGCTCGCGAATGCGCTCCAGCCGCTACTCGAACAAGAAGCCCTTCTCGAGTCGTTTGTCGGTGAGGCGATGACACATCGAAAATTCGAAGATGCCAAGACGCTCAAGGCGAACCTGAGGGAGATTAGGGCCGAGATTGATAGGATGCTGGAGAATGGCGCCGGGACTGGGACGGTACACCAGTAGAAGTCGTCATCGTCCTAGGGAATTATAGACGTTTGTTTTCGCATCGGAGGGACTTTCCGTTTTTTTAACACGTATGTCTAGCCATGAGATATCATACATATTGGATATCATCCACAGGATACAAATATTTGCATGTCATCGTTACTCAATCGAGAAGACAAACACCGAGTATAATACATGCGCCGAGTGCTCTCGAGTCGACAAAACACAATGTTCACTACGCAAAGAAAAAAAGACTCGATGTCACTGTACATCCACTTGCAATGATTTCCATTTCTTGTTATGAAGAAACAATCCAGAGTGAACCGCCCAGTGCCTAAATGCCAACTTGATGGGAACAAAAAAGGAAAGAGAAAAGAAGTGGAGGAAAGAGCACGAGTACTAGATTGGATTTATGATGCCGAGCCTGGATAATGTAGTGATGGAGTGTGTTAAAGCTAAGATTCGTGAGGTAGAATGCTGGACTCATAATACGATAAGGGTTCGGAATGTTCTTAACAATCACTGAGAGTCATGACGGAAAAAAAAGGGAGTGCCACAATGATGCTCAACGGACCAAGTGAGGTAAGAAAAAGGTAAAATGAAAATATAAAGGACGACAGAAGGGTACCGACCGTCCACGGAGAGGCTCAGCCTTCATCCGCAATGCTGTCTCCTTTAACAATCTCCCCGTTAGCATGACCAACAAGACCAGTATTTACGGGCATGGCGTATCGTGATGGTATTGTGACATTGAAGTGAGATTGGTTTGGCAGTGCGCTGCGTGGAAAGTTTGCTAGTCCAGGTGTGACCAACTTGAGAGTCTTGGGTTGATGCGTGCTCCAACTGCGCGAAAGGTTCGCGCCGAGTTTGTCGTCGTGCCCGCGGAAATTAGCAGTCCCGTTTGCAGAGTGTACCGGCATCGCAGTCATCGGCGAGTATGGAAGAGTACTCGAGGGAGAAAAAGATGATACGTGTAAAAGCATGACGAATTCCTGCGTCGAGTTAGTGAGAGCCACCATCTTGGAACGGAGATCTGGGAACACTGCATGTGTAGAACCATAGGTCTTGATGAAATTAGACAATTTTACGACAATCTAACACATGAGAAATGTCAGCCGGCGCAGCGTAAGGAAATGTGGTTGGAAATGTAAACGAAATAGATGTTAACTCACCTTCACGAACAAGTGCGCATTGTCCCGTAGCGCTGTCCTGTCAGCCGACGGGTCCCCCGCGCGTACAGCAACGATATTGACCCGCAGACGTTCCGTGACGATTTTGGCTTTGTTGATCGACTCACGGAAATCCTCACTTAATCCTGGAGTCTCCGACATGGTCTCTACCATCTCTTGCATCAGTTCCCATATAGCTGGCGCTGAATCCACTGCGTTCTCCATCGAGTCTAGGGCGTCGTTATCGACTAATGTTCTCGAGAGAGGAATCTCAACTGTCGGTCGGTGTAAGGGGACCTGAGGTGACGACGACGACGACGACGCTGTCAAGGAGACTTGCGACGCTTGCCGTGAGTGGTAGCCATGACGGGGTGTACCTATAGGACGAGAGGGTAGCGACGCCGACAGTGGCGGAGGAACGCATTGAACCGTTCCTCCTACCGTCGACGAGGGGAGAAGGCTTGAAGTCGATGCAGATAGCGGTGCAGCTGGAGATTTTTGTCCAGCACGTCGACTTGTTGACCGTAGACCGTTCGGAAGGGCGGGCGGTAGAGGCACGTCATAAGATGGCAGCGATTTCCCAATCTCCACATCCTTCGAGCTGAACGATCCGGCATGCCGCCGAGTAGTACGAGCTCTTCCCAGAGTAGTAGGTGTGGGTCGGGATCTCGCTATTGGAACGTTGTGTTGGAATCCCGAAGGTTGCGATGACCCTACGCTGGCGGGGGATAGTGAAGAGTCAACGTTCGGAGTGGAGGGGACAATGGTGAGACCTTTCGTCTTGGAGGGAGCAATCCGCCGAGGCTCTGACAGATATGGCTTGATGGCTTCAATGTGAGGGAGCATACTTCGCCATGCATGAGATATCTCCGCGGCTGCTCCAAAGAAGATGAGCACAAGAGAACGCATATATCGATCGTCATCTCTAGATGCAAGAATCTTGAGTTGTAGAGAGAGCATTGCAATGGCTTTTCCGAACACCGCAGCTGAATCCCTACTACTCTCCACCAATGCCTTGCAGAGCAGTGGTGGAGGAGGCCCCTTCTTGGCAACTGCGTCGAATCGCTCAAGGGCATCGTTCAGCTGCGTCATGTAAGTATATGCCGGGTCAGTGACCTTCCTAAGAACCGACGAGAGCTTCTGATCGACAGTATATGTAATGTAGTGAGAAAGGGCCTGATGTACTTGAGATGCAGAAAAGTAAAGGGAACGTGCGCATTCAACCAGAGAGCGCAACGGTGGCGGTAGGTTATTGGCGATCGTATTGGAAGGCAAAGCAGAGAGACGTTTAAAGTATGCGTGGGGATCAATGTCAGGGACTGGGTGTGGGCGTTCGGCAGATGTAGGGGATGCTGAGGTCGGGGGTGTTGTCGCGTTTTTCTTCTG
>JBBPNX010000691.1:0-15313 GCA_038091155.1 Harrya chromipes
AGCTACAAGATTACCCGACATCGTCAGGCGGTACGTCTAAAGCGGGCGAAATTACAACAAAAGGTCACGTAGAAACAAGTAAAAGACATGTAGTATGGTATGGGTAAATGGGTAAAAATGCGGACAGATATAGCTGTATCGGATCAGCAAATCACTAGTATCGGTGCGATTATGAGAACACGAAAGCAAAAGGAACCCAGCTCCGAAAGAAAACAAATGGAGAAATCAGCGTGACGGTGGATCTGTTCTTTGGGTACCTTCCGGTGGTGACCGTGCATGTGGGGGCGTGGAGAAATCGATGGCATTGTACGCTGGCGGAGCATCGTACATCGAGTCATACGGGTTCGCGAATTGGTCCTCGTCATCAAATGCACGGCGACGGTGTGCACGAGTAATGTTCCGCATCCAGTTGACGACTTCACCAGGATCTTTTTCATGTCGGGGCCGCCGGCCGTCCTCAGCGACATCGTTCTGCGTTGCCATGGATGGACCCGGTTGCGCAGTCGACGGCCGAACTAAACGCGGCGGTGGCAGCGACTGGGAAGCCACCACCTGGGATAACGAGTGACCATGATGCTGTTGCGCCGCCGACGGTGACCGTGAGATCGACTCTGGCGTCGGTGGTAGGCTCCGTTGATGCGCTTGCGATAATCGTCTGGCCTCTAAAATCCGACTTTGTGACTGCGGTGATTGGACAAGAGAATCGCGAAGCGGAGGTGTTGGCAGCTGCCGTACATTCCATCCCGAGGTCATACGCGTAAGCAAATTTCCATTGGAAGGATCGTCTTGATCATCCGTGGATGGTAATATCGGCGATTGGGCGCCGTGGCGGAGCTTTGGTGACGAATTTGACCGGTGTAACCAGGGCTGAACGGAAGGCGGAGGTTGGTAGGATGACGGAGGAGAGGGCAATTCTCGTCGAGCACTTGGTAGTGTTGAGACGGGAAACGCGGAAAGTGGTATGCATTCCGAAGAAGGCATGGGGGAAAGAGTACCCGAAGAAGGTGCTAGCGGTGAACTGACGCGTGTGGTTTTAATACTATTGTGAGCCGTGCTCTTCTCTGTGTCATCAAACAGTAATGCTTTATCATAGAATCTTGTCGAATGAGCAGACGAGGGGCCGGAGGACGGGGAGGGAGGGGAATACGCTGACTCGGATGAAAAACTGGTAGCCGTACTCGGCCGCGGCGGAAGATCGAACCCGTCTGCTGACTGTGAACGCAAAGAAGGGTAAAGTGGTTCCCCGTATACAATCTTGCGCCATTGGCGTGCTGACGCTGACAATTGGGGTGGTTCTGATGTGTCGAGAACGTCGGCATCCTCCCCACCGTTGACAGCACATTTGTCGAATGCCGGCGTTTTAAGCGAGGGATACAGGGGTTCGCCGTACATAATTTTTCTCCACTGCCGATTAGAGGCGCGGGTAGATAGAGCACGCTTGGGGGTGTCGCCTGGCTGACAGTCGAGTGTAGTTGGGTTACGAGCGACGACCATCCAATCCTCGGGCTCGGTGACGAGCAAGAGAGCGGTGACGAAAAGGTAGTCGAGGAGAGAGAGAGAGATACCGGCATGGTCGAGGCGTGGTAGAGATTGGTGGAAACTACCCAAGGTCTCGAACACCTTGAGTGTGGGTGCTGTGTCGGCACTGTCAAAGGACTCCAGTGTTGCTACAGCGCCCTTGCAGCTCGGTGTTGTACACTAGGATGAACTGTGAGAGGCGAAGAGTACCCAACGGAGAGACAGATACCAAGTATATGTTCCCCTCACGTTTCCACTTGAGGGCATGTGGATGATGTGGGATGTGGAATTTACGCGAGCTGGTAGAGCAAAGAGCGATCAAAAGCTGTGGAGGAATACACATAATAGTGGGATACGCACCAACCTAGACCGCTAGGTCTGAGCAGAGTCGTCGTTTCTCTCCAGCGAAGACTATCCATTTGGAGGGTAGCGCCCTGTGTATGATCTCTGCCTTTTCCTTTGAGGGGAAGGTCCTTGGGCCAGCGTATGTCGGTAATTTTAGCGGAGCCATCCCAGGGATCTGAGCGCCAAACGGTGGTGGACGAGCCGACTGTTTCGACGGAATAGAGAGGTTTGTCAGAGTCAGTGTCTGTCGCGACGGCATCGAGGAAGGAGGTGGAGGAAAGGGAGAGAACGAGGAGCGGAGGCTTTTTCTGGTTGCTAGCCATGTCATCTGCGATTTCGAGACGGTGTAGACGTGGGAATATGTTGGATGGCTTGGGGTTGTCGAGGATGGAGGGTGCTCTATTTGGACCGGGGAGGGGAGAGGGGGCTGATCGGGAGGGTGTAGTGCCTAGAGTGGAGAATGATCTAGACAAGCGCTGAACTGGAGGAGGTACGAAGGAAGAAGGAGATGATTTTTCAGGATCGGTGAGCGCTCGCGACATCGGAGAGACTCTCTCGCGGGAATAGTTGAAGCGCGCTCAAAAAAGAGAGACGAGGTCGTCGTCGAGGAATAACACGTTCGCTTGCAAAAAGGCACGGGCCCATCACAGTAGTAATAACTCTATCTCGCTCTCACACGCTCATCCCTTTCTTTGTCCTTTCCCCCAGCCACGGCGCTGCTCCACACGTCTCTCGATTGACGCACATTTCGTCCGACACCTACACATTCGTTCTGGTAACCATTCGGACCGAAGCGCGCGGAACGACAATCACCACGCTGGGCGCATCAAGTCGTTGTCAGTCGATTGAATGTCTCCAACTATCAACGTACTTGTGGCGGCGCTTTACCCAACTTTGACAAATATGTATCACGTACAAATAAATATCAACCATCCCTTTCTTGCTCTCCACCTCGTACCATGTCGACTACTCCAGGGTGCGTATCAATCTACTGTCAATCATATCTGATGCACGTGCTGATCCAGTCTCTCTCCAGAGCACCCTCCAACGGGTCGAATGCCCCCGTGAGCTCGCCCCCCAAGGACAAGGGAAAGGGCAAGAGCGCTATTGCTTCACCCGACGTGTCCATGGAGGTAGATGACGAAGACGACGAAGACGATGAAGACGACGAAGAAGACGAAGGGGTACGCGATACGCCACCTACTCCCATGTCTCGTGAAATGTATTCTTATTCATAAATCTCACGTTTCAGGACGACGAGGAAGACGAGGAAGACGAGGACGATCCTGAAATTGATCCTTCCGTGATCGTTGGCAAGCGTACGCGGGGTGTAAAAGTCGACTACTCCTCCAAGGAAGCACACGAAAAGGCTGGTCTCAAACCAGGTGAAGACGACAACGACGACGACGACGAGATGAAGTAGACCGACGCCCAGCGTACTCTGTCAGCGTGTCTCTAGACTCGTCGAAAAAAAGAACAAAGCTTGCTATTTGTACATCTTGCCGCCGATACTGGAAAAATATATATCATTGATTTACATACTCCAGCCATGCGAGGCTATCCACGTTCTCGCCAGGGAGACTACTAGAGTATTTTCGAACACGACCGCCAGATCTGAATTTAGCTCTTTATGAATCCCTGACAACGGGGCTGTTAAAAGAATGGGCGCCATTCAGCCTGTGTTTAGACCCGCCAGAAGTGATGACACAAAAAGATGATGCGAGGTTGGCTATACGAAACTTCCGTGATGGGCCTTTTCATCCCAGCAAACGCCGTGATACTACCATTCGCAAGTTTGTGTTCTTCCCTAGCACATTAGGTTTCTGGATAATGAGATCATGCATTATTAGAGCTGGTAGATAACATCGACACATCGGATCCATCATATAAATAAAATGTCCCGTCTACATCACAACCCCACCGCAATTAGAGGAACAAAAGGATTAAACCCATATGCCAGATCAGCTGTCCATAGCCAGCACACTTACATCTCAAGCGCTCACCAGAGCACACACCACATCAAACATTTCATCAAACCCTAATGGGGAGAAACGAATGAAGGGAGGTGACTGGGAGAACAGCATCAAGAGTACAAGTCACCTGATGGAGCTGTCTGGAATGAGGATAGAAGCGGGGGGAGGGGGGATATAAAAGCGGGTGATCCAAAGGTGGTATCCATCTCCATCTCTGCGAGGACTCGTTCTACCCAGTCGACGGTGTCAATCCCATTCATACCAACACCCAGGCCGAGCCCTTCAGAAGGACTGGCCTCTGTCTTGGTCAGCACCTCCTTGCCGAGTACATCTTCTGACGAAGTGCTAAAGCTCGGAAGAGCGCTAGAGCCAAGCGGTGGCGACGCGAGGATTTCCGCGAACAGACGCGTGATGGCAATATCTGAAGTTGCCTCGTCTTCAAGCTAGAGAACAAATGTAAACGAGATGAAAACACAAAACTACATGGTAACGAACCACGGTCGTCGCATCACTGGCCAACACCTTGCCGTACTCACTGATCCCGTCACCATCTGTGCACCACCCACCCGCTGCAGGGAAACTGCTGAACGGCCGACAGTATTCGCCACCCGTGCTAGGTGGCGAGTGGGGGAGCTAATAGCTAGGGAGAGGTCGAGTGATTCTTGAGGCAAGGCAAATGAAGTCTCAGTTTTTGAGAGAACAGGGCTCATGGGAGAGTCAAAAGAATCGCCGCTTGTGAAAAGGAGAGGACTATCAACAAGGGTCGAGTTTGAAGAGGATGGAGATAGCGGCAAGGAAGGTGCCGACGATAAAGAAACCGGGAGTGGTGATGTTGGGGATGAGGGGTCGTGAGATGCTGGTTGTGAAGATGAGCTTAAATGCGATGGGGCGGCTGTGCTTGGTGCCGAGGGTGAGGGTATAGTGGAGGTGACGGGGCCCTGCGCCGCCAGTGCTCGTACGACGGCCTCATAGCCTTTTTCGAGAGTCCGTATCCGTTCGCGTAATTCTTGATTTTCATGATCACGTTGTTCCTCTTCACGCTCGCGTTGTTGTTCCTGCTCACGCTCAATGGCGGAGACGTCTGGCCCCGAGATGGAAGGGACCGAGGGAGACGGGCTGACATGAATACCTGCACGAAGACGTCTGTTTTCCTCCTCGAGCTCGGTGATTCTGTGTTCAAGGTAGGAAAAGTGTGCCTTTCTCCGGTCACGGGAGTTCTGCGCGGCGATTCTGTTGCGGTGTGCGCGAGCTTCTTTGCGTTCCTCGGGGGTGATGGCGGAACGAGAACGCTTGCGAGGGGGTTCGTCCGCGGGGGGTGAGCTTGAGTGGCCGGATGAGGAAGCAGGAGAAGCAGAGCGCTTGAGGGAGGAGGAGGGGAGGGAGAGGGAGGACGGGTCGACGAAAGCACAGGGCTGTGTCATGGTGGTAGGATGGAAAGGGAAAGTGTAATAAAGATATGGTGAAAAGGGAGACTGAGCTTGTTTGTGGCCGCGAGAGAGCTGCAAAGAAGACACGTCGCAGGACACGTAGCACTTTATACACTTTATACACATACAAACACGTACAAATTCATCTCAGGGGGATCACGATTATGTAATTAATAACCACAGCCTGCCCCCTGTCTCCTACTCATTTTCGATCATCACTGTCTCCTCTTTCTTTGGTCATATATACTCGAATTTCTCGCTACCCATGATCTCACTACCACCATGCACTTCCCTACGCCTTCCTCTATGCTGTCCAATTTCAGGAAGAGATTGGTCGGTTGCGCTAACGTATGTCAATTTCAGACCTGGCGGCAGTTCCATTTGCTCACTCCATCTTAGCCTCCCCCCTCAGACACCCCTGAACAAATGATTGACGCCCCTCCCCATCAACACTACGATCATTCTGTACGTATCATGATCAGTGTCAATGGTGATTGATTACTTACGTCGTTAAAGGACATTGACGACGGTGTCGATGTTACCAGTCCTCCTACGAGATCCCCCTCACGGACCGGTTCGTTGCCGACAACCCGTAGCATTCTTCAAGTACTATATCCACCCTCATATTTGGGTACCCCTTCATTTCCTGATCCCCCGTCTTACTCAATTTCGAGTGACTCCCCCTCGATGTCCTCATCCGATAGTGCGCTCAGCCACCCTGATCCTTTGGACCAGGATCCCTCGCTAACGGGTGTCCCATCACAAGTTTCTTCCGGTAGAGTCCTCCTAGTCGAACCAAACCATCCCTCCATCGGGTTTGCCGGAGATCTCTTGGAAGACACAGAACCACTACCCGCTTATTCACGTTTCGACCAACGTCGGCCACGCTTTCCCACCGCGTCTGATACGTTGGGACCATATCCCCCGCTGTCCATTCTCCAGGCACCACAGTGAAGAAATTAGAGTGATTTGAGAGGCCCAACTGTATCTATATCTTATTTTAGTTAGACACTTTGTAGCGCTCCCGTTGACTGCTGTAGCTTTGTGAGCCGAGATCCAGACGTGGCACGGATTCTGTCACGGTCTTTTTTGGGGCGGAGAACGAGTTGTGGACGGAGATTTTGAAGGGGAGGATTGAGTGGGTCAGGGGGTAAGGGGATGCTCAAGACTACGGAACGGCCGAAATGTCTGACTCACACGCGCAGATACGACCCAGTCTCATCGATCATCGATCATCGTCGAGCGGATCACATACAGACAATGACACCGGCTTCCCTACACAATTCCAAACCCAGCAAGATCGGGTCATCCTCCATGGGCTAGGCTTCAACGGAGGGTTGTTATTCTCAGGACGACGACGATCAATACATCGCTGACGTACACCTCTTGTCTTCGAGTAGCTTCCGCGCAGACGAATTGGCGGGCATCGGGATTGGAAAGAAGTACGAGGAAGCCATTTTATCGTGGACAGGGAGTTGAAATCGCGACGTTTCTCGCGAACTTTGCCACTCAGGAAGTCATCCCGCTCGCAGATCCGAACGGTCCTACTGGGGGTATCGCGTTCATCGGCTGGTCGCTTGCAGGGATACACGTGTTCTCCCTATTGGCGTACCTCGATGCGCTCTCAGAAGATACCCGGTCGACGCTTCAGAAGTACCTCCATAGTCACGGTGAGACCGCGGATTCACCTCGATGTTTGATCACCGCAGATTGATGTCGATCATGGTGTAATTCCTATTGTTAGACATCTCTGCAACCGCACTGGGCATACCCAACACGAACAGGCACAACATCAGTAGTGTCATATCAGTGCAAGACGATCAAAAGCGTTTAGATGCCTTTTTGAATGGGCAACTGCTCACTACATTCATAAGAGTATCACCTCAGAAAACCCTGACGCCCTCGAGTTCAACAATCCCACTGACCCCGTGCCACGGTCGATGCACGAGCTGTCTTATGAACAGCGCGCCAACTATACCAACTTGGATGGGTATGTGGGCTGCGATGGAACACTGCGCTCTTGCGACGCTCACGTCGCTCACCAAGCGCGCCTTGTTCAACAAGTCCCTTGCCGAAAAGTTACCGAACGTGCGTGTGCGGTGCATGAGCAGTGGAACGAGCTTGGGGGCGCTGGCATGGTCTCTCTGGATGCTGCGCAAGCATGCAGCAACCCCAAGGAGCACTATGGGGACGATGCAGAAAAGGCGAGGGATATCAAGTTTGTATTTCAGACGGAAGGGAACCACTTTGTCTTCTGGGATGACCCGCAGATGGCTATCCAGCAATATGGCGACGCTATCACCTTGTGGTTTTTGGATGGGAACATCATCGTCCGCCGCAACTCTCGGTCCACTTGCGAGAGTGCCACTTCCTCACTTTAACAGTCGGTTCTTTCTCATTTGAGCCCTTGATGCGTCAGTCTTTGTGTGGAACAGACCTCATCTTAGGAATCCACAGGCTACTCTGGCCGCGAGTCCGTCGAAACCTTACCGCTATCTCTCCATGCCTGTCCACTCTGTCCATCCACAATTTAAAAATATGATCTCGTTGTGGTAGTACCACGACTGGCTAGCCACCTGGAAGCTCAGACAAGATCCATTGAGTAGTCTAGTAGTCGTGGTAGTACTTAGGCTGGTTAGTCTCTTTCAAGTTCGGACGACGCCGAAAACCGTTTGACTTGTCAATCGAACTCGGTGATTCCTTTTTCTTCCATGCATCTCGCAGTGGCACATAGTCGACTTGGTGGAGAAATTCCTTTTTCTCTACTCAGGGCTGTTGCGCCCTCACTCCTTATGGACCTAAGCAGGGAGGCGAACACACGGTTATGGAGACTCCAAGTGTGACAGGTGTGTTCCCTGAATTCGTTTGTATGATTGGAACGACGATTTTCTGATCTCTTGAGGTTTAGGTAGTACATCTTTCGCAAGAGCATCCGAGTGTGATCGATGACGCCACTGAAGGCTCAATTTTGCACACACAATATCCAGTTTCGTCTCTTGCTCTTATACAAACTCAGCAAAAGGTTGACATTTATTACAGAATCACTGATCTACAGGGATGTAGGAAAGCATCACAAGCGAAACTCGATCAAGAACGTAGTGGTGCTCTGGCCGCAAGCTTCCGTTCCTGCCGAGCTTGAGCTGGCAATGCGCATCGTTCTGCCTCTTGTCCAGCGATTATTCGGCTCTGCGGACTTGAACCTCTTAGGAGGTCCGCTGTTACCGAGTGGCGTTGCCAACTTGGGTGCGGGCCCGGATGGAACGGGCACGAAGGTAGGTACAGAGACAAGTGCCGGTCCTTGCGAGGCTTGGGGCTCCCTAAAGGTGATGTTAGTGGGAAGTGTCCACTTCGCAGCATGTCACTCACGTTTGGTCAACACGTGCCAATATTTCTAGATTAATAGTCAGTCCACACTCATTGCGTAACGAACAAAAAATGGCACTCACTTGCCTAACTCTAGGCCATTTCCCCCGTTATTCAACCAGTCTCTGTTCCATATGGATCCCAGATCGAATTTCTTATGTAACACCGTCGCCTGCATTCGCTTTCGACGGCCCTTTTCGTTTGACGAGACCGTTCGCAACCGGACGGCGCTCCTCAATATTTTCGCCTCACGCTCGTGAAGCCCTCTCAGCCGCTCCTGGAGAGCAGCATGTTGCACTGATACCTCGGTGAACATCTTCACCGCACGTGCGATGTCATCCTTGCTGGCTGGTTCGTCCATGGATGCGTCTGCCTTGGGCATGTTGTCATAGACGGGGTCGTCGTCGTCGTCGGACCACACCATCTTGCCAGTGGACTTGCACCATTGATTACCATTGTCTTGTATATTTTCAAGATGATCATAGTTGAGCTGTTCCAATTGTGGTGCTGGTTCATCCCCCTCTAGCACTTTGTGTATCGGCATGGCGGTTAGATTCGGGACGTGCTGTGGACATTTGATATTTACCATCGGCGCCGGTATCGGCGGGTGCTTCCTCCTCTTCCGTCTGCAACAGTCTGCCGCGCTGTGCATCCCATTCTTCCAGCAGTTCTTCTGCCGTCCATCGACTCTCTTTCGCAGTGTACGCTAGGATGTGAATGGACGACGCGTGGAAGTCGAGCGCAGCCAAGAGCCCATCAATGTCATCATCTGTGATCTCTCCGCGGTATATTTCCTAAAGTATTGCCTTGCGGGTAGCTTCTCGAGCGGTGGGACATTGAAGTCAGTCCAGGGTGCGAGCCGAGCATTGCGGTTTGTTCAGGACCCCATTATAACCGTCAGCCACCCATCCGCCAATCTGCTTTTCGTCCAGCGTGGCACCGACGAGCCTGCGTATCCGGCCGCGCTGCACGGCCGTATTAACCTTGGAATACAGTTTGTCAATGGAACTGTTTACTTTACGTGAGCCGAGTTCGGGGGGTTGGTGGAAAGCACAGGACGTACAACTCGAGGGTTCGCAGTGCGTTGCTGATGTCATCCATGGAAACGTCCTTTGTCGCCTGTGCCAACGTTGAGCAGATGGTCTCACAACGCCGACCGAGGCCAGCCAAATCGTCCTTGTTCTTGATGTTTTTCTGCGACAGTAACTAGTCAGGTGAATTGAGGGAAAAACGGATCAAGACAGACCTGCAAGAGTATGAGGATACTGGTAATACCCTTTAAAACGTTCTTCGCTATGTCGAGGGGAACAAGCTCGGTGACTTGTTGGATAATTTGAATAATGGCATCAAGTATGTGGATGGGGGTTGCTTGCAGGCCGCCCGACGCGTTTGTTGTCTGGTCACCGCTCGATGATTCCCCTCGATCAGGAGGCCTCAGGCTTCACTTTCCCGATGTGATGGACTCACCTTGCTCAAAAACAGCATCTCCATATTGCAGGTGAACGATTTGGTACTAAGGTACATGGAGGTGGTATTCGGTCGACGTGGGTGGACGACTGGGGGTGGTTGTGGAAACAAGGCGGGGATGAGAAAACGATGCCTCCGACAGTGAATATTATATGATGTGCGTCTATCCACCTAATAAAGACCATTGAAAGCGGGTTAAATGATGGTAAGGTAATATGATTGGAACCACCAGGTAAATCAATGAGGTGGAGATGATATCTGCCGTCTGTTTCAGCCACACGAAGATCCTTCAAGGGTAGAGAACACAGTGAATGGTTGTCGCGATGGATCGAGGGTGCAGGAAGGTAACAGTGAGCAGGTCCGAGGTGTAATCCGTGTGGATCGTGAGGCCGAAAGGTATGTAAATGATTACGATCACTGCAAGGAGCCTAACTTGCCAATGTGGTCCAAGGTGTGTGATACTGGCAATATTGCCACCCTCTTTGCTCAGTCTCGACAAAAACATGAGCGAGTAACCTCCTTCGTCGACTTCATGTAGCCAAGTTTATTGTCATCTATCTCACTATCCGTATATTTGATGGACTGAATAAACTGGTCTTCTGGACGAGGCCGAACTGAGCCACCATTCGTTGAATCTGCTGGAGGTTTGGTTGCGCTTCGTACATGGGAGCGTTTGGTGGAGAACGGTAGGAATGGTCTCCCTACCCAAGGGTCTGCCTACGGGAGACAACTTCACCGGGTCGTGTCCTAAAAAAATTACACTGAGTGGGACTGTTGGCGGACGTCGTCCACTTACCAATACGAAAGGCAACAAACTCGATACGATATCGTTAAGGTTTGCCTAATGATGTCAGTCATCGCTTAGTCATCCTTGGAGGACGCATCAAATCAGTCGCAACATTTACCTACTAGGCCTCTTCCACCACCTCTAGAATGTTGTCCCATGCATCTAGAACAAATGTTTTTGCCTGCCACGTCCGTCGGATGGCTACTCTGCGTGGTTCCTCGGCTACGCGCAAAAGGTGAGTTCATGACTCTGTAATTCTCAGCATACACAACCTACTCTGAATCGGTATTGTAGCCCCACAGGTATCCAAGTTTTCACGTCCAGTTTACGCGCACTGATCCTCACTTTTATAAAGCTGTCGTCATGTTAAATATGGGTGGACCATCCACGGTACGCGGGCAGCCACTGTATCCGACATCCTCACCCCCTCGCATGGCTTTCCACAGGTACCAGAGACGCACGACTTCCTAAAAAACCTTTTCATGGACGGAGATCTCATACCATTACCATTCCAGCGCTATCTCGCACCCCTCATTGCCAAACGACGAACGCCCCAAATCGAAAAGCAATACGCCGAAATAGGTGGAGGGTCGCCTATCCTACGACATACCGAGTATCAAGGTGCCGGGATGTGTGCGTTGCTAGATGAACTCCATCCAGAGACTGCTCCGCACAAGGCATACGTGGCCTTTCGTTATACGAACCCACTCACGCAGGAGACTACCCGCCGGTTGAAAGCCGACGGTGTGAAACGTGCCATAGCGTTCTCACAGTATCCCCAGTACAGCTGTAGCACGACGGGGAGCAGCTTGAATGAACTTTTCAGACAAGGAAGAGCTGGCGAGATGGGGGACATCGAATGGAGTGTCATCGACCGTTGGGGTACCCATCCTGGTTTCATCGAAGTGAGTACGAATGCGTTCGTTTGCCGCTTCACACACTTACACTAGATCGCTGTACAGGCTGTGGCGCAAAACATCGAGAGTGCGCTTCAAAAATTCCAGCCGTCCGATCGCTCCGATGTAGTACTGCTATTCTCGGCACACTCGTTACCGATGTCAGTGGTTAATCGTGGAGACCCGTATGTACTGGAAGTGTCAGCGTCGGTGAATGCTGTCATGGATCGGCTGGGACACTCGAACCCTTACCGCTTGGTTTGGCAATCTCAAGTCGGGCCGTCTGCATGGATGGGTATGCAAACCGGTGAAGCCGTCAAGGGGCTTGCGCGCCTCGGAAAAAAGCGGGTGATCCTCGTCCCCATCGCCTTCACAACCGACCATATTGAGACGCTCTACGAAATTGATCTGGAGTACATCGAAGAGGGCAAACAGGTAAACGAGTGCCATGCTCCCAAAGTTGTCCTTAGCTGACACATTTTTTCCCTGTTTCATGTTACAATTTGACAGCTCGGGATGGAGATTTACCGCGCAGAATCCCTGAACGAGTCGCCGGTGTTCATTCGCGCCTTGGCTGACATTACGGCGCGGCATCTTCGTGACTATGCTTCAGGGAGGAGTCAGCCAGCTAGTGTACAGATGAGCCTTCGATGCCCCGGCTGTAAAAATGTCACATGTGCTCAACAAAAGCATTGGTTTGCTCGTGCTGGGCAGTTGTGAGGTAATAAGATAAAAATTAGACATGCATGTTCTTTCAAACTCGTTAAATAACATGTCAAGAACAAACATATCCATTGGCTAAGAAATCAATCTTGATTTTCTGCACCGATCAAACAAGTGTACTTTCTAAGACGGTCCTCCAATTCAGAAGGGGACCGCGATCAAGCGGAGTGGTAACATTGTGAGTTGGAACAATTCCTCCTGTCGGTGTAGCCAGTAGGAGTGCATGCAAGTCCATTAACCTCGACAAATGACGTAAGCTCCTACTCCCTTCTGCCCAATATTTGTTTTCAACTTGTCACGGCGTTGACCCGAGTTCTACTAGGAATTACGCTGTTCCATGACCGTATCCCTTGCCCTCAGTTTGCGTCAACTGGTCAACGAATATCCGGAGCTACCAGAGTCACAAATCCAGCTTGACGACGATCAACATCGCGGACGAAGAACTGGCTTTACTTGTACATCATGGGCGACAGAAAGGATTCCCTGTGGATCTGGCGATAAGCGACACAGACATGACGCGACCCCGGTCGCCGAAACTGCCGACGAGCGGTGGCCATTTTCTGGGTGACCACGGAAGAACTCGCAATGGCTAGGCGAATAAAGTTGATTGCCAACAGCCTGAGTCGCATTCGAAAAATCGAAGCCTTCCGACTGCGGGGAGCTTTGGATCCACGCTATTTCTCTATCCCTTCGTCGAATCTCGTACAAGTTGTGACACAACCTCATTCTCGCAACGAAAAAGACCGCTCCGCGACCACTGCCGACGGTTCATATATGCCACTCCACACAGAACGCGATAACAAGTGGTATTCTACAGCGGGTCATGCGTATTACATGATCTGCAATTAACAAGGCCACCCGTAGCTTGGAACGCACCGCACATATAATAAGTTTGTGTCAAATTTCCTTCCAATTCTTGGTTACCGAAAATAATAGAGAATAGAGAACATGATCCCAGTCCGTTGCATAAAACTATTCTAGATGAATAAATACCACAACCAAGTCTGATCTCACGCACATATCCGAGCTTCACCTTCGCGTGTTGCTGCCTTACCCATTGCGAGGAAAAGGGATACGACCATGACCAAGATTCCAAAGACGAGACAGACAACTGCGGGGAGCTTCGTCCGGGAGTAAAGCGGAACACGGGGGTCAGTGAGCTTGATGTAACATGCGGCGGGGAAGATGAATGCGAGGGCTGTCGCAGAAACACCGCCCGTAATCTCGAGGGTGACACCCAGGTCACACGTGATGAGGGAAACTAGATTGGACAGTCAGTGAGCACTTTCGGTGGGCATTGCTAACAAGAGATCACATACGAAGCATCGACGCGCAAAGGATGACGCTGGTAAAGAATAAATGGCGTTGTGGGTTGAAGCCCTCGTGCGAGAAAAAGTACTGCTCGATGACCTATGTAGCATGGTCAGACAAGCCAGGTCGAATTAGTCAAGATGTACCTCTCTACAGACAAACAACTCTAGAGGAAGGGTGGTAAACATATTCAATCCGAAACAAAATCGGGCAACGTTGATCAAGGTGTCATTCTGAATCGTCTCATGAGCTTCTCGACATATATCTCAACATAAAGCACCCACAGGGGAAAAGTTGTTCAAAACGTTGCCTCTGGTTTTGTCGGTAAATACCCAAAAAGCGGAGATGGCGAGGACGCTGCATGCGACAAGAGAGATCGCGGTCGATATGTGGGTGATGCGCGTAAAGCGATCTAGAGTTGGCGTGCGGAGGCTACCATATATCAAAAGGGAATTGTGATGACAAACGAATGCGAAACTGATGACGCCGATCGCCTGGAATACGCCCGGGCCAACGAATGTAAGCCGTTTCGAAGGATCGCCTTTTAGGTCTGAATCCGCGTGTGGACCTTCGATTAGAACGGAAGTGACGATTATCAACATGCCGAGGAGCGCCAGGCCGGATGCTCGGGAGAGTTTGTGAATATCACGGTGGAGGGAGAGTGGATATGATACACAGATGGTGCAGAGTGCTATGATGAATTGTCGGTTGGTGAATATGGATAGGACGGGTATCTTGTAGAGTGTTGGAAATAGCGAACGAATGACATGAGGTATAGTATCCCCTGTGTGTATCATCGTCGTCGATTGCAAAAAGAGCGCGAGGGAAAGACTGACCGATGATGATGCCGAATGCACACATGCCTTTGACCGTGCTGATCAGAATATGAGGCTGTCATGAAGAACGGAACCTACCGCCGAACGCGAAGGCAAATTGGAAGAGTGACACGGCAGCACGACCACTTGCGCCAAAGCAGCTGTCCATGATTTCAATGTATGAATTTCTGCCACTAAGCTTGGCATTTATCACGACCAGACGGATAGTCCAATCTGTGACACCGCAGAGAACAACCAGCAAGACTATCCCGAGGAAGAAACCAGCTTGACTGATGGCATATGGTAGACCTTGATTCTGATTGAGTGAAGCAACTCGTCCCTTGGAGAATGTACACACCAATGATGCCTGCGGTGGACGTTAGTCTACGAAAACGAATGTCGGATACGGCTTACCGGCTCCGAGGATTGAATTAGCCATGTTGGCGACAGAGTCGAACATACCACCGCCGGCATGCTGTTTTGCAGCTACTTCGCTGAGATCAACGTCGTCCGACGAGGGGACTTGATTCCCAGATTCGTACATCGGTATGGCATTTGGAGCCCTCCAAATGGCCGAGGAGTCCAAGAGACCCACAAGCAAGGGCGGTCGTCGTCCTCGTCTCCCTGGCCCAGTACGCGACGTTCCTTGTTGTTGACGCCCAATTTCGGCCAGCGTCGTATCATCATC
>JBBPNX010000692.1:0-15249 GCA_038091155.1 Harrya chromipes
CCGGGGGAAGGAAGTCTGAAAGGCTATCGTAAGTATAGCCTGATGTCCATGATTAGCGAAATGAAGAGCTAATCCGTAAGTGTCCGAAGGCATTAGCAAACGGCTAATCCTCGATGAAATGAATCAAAAAGAAACGAAAATAGCCCCGTTCGTATGCGCAGGCTATCGTCTTACGAGGGCTTAGTATACGATCCCGGTTTCTGTTTCAAACCGCAGAAATCCGTAACAGTTTCACATTAGCACCTCTTCGACAGCACACAGTGTAACCCAGCGGGTCAGGCTCAGCAGTGGAAACTATAGAGCTCCCTGGAAGGCCCAGTTACGTGGACTTAACCTTATCCAAGATTTCATGGGCCACTCTTTGAAAATGCCTGTTCTCGGAAAAGACTATAGTGGTCTTTTGCATTTGAAACAGAATGTGTTTGATAAGGTGTGTACTTCGCGCAGTCAATTGTAATTGTCTGTGTTCACTATGCTCATGGTCCAATGCAGTTGAGCGACACTGATGCTTACCAGCCTTCTGACCCCCGGGGATGGTTGAAAGGGGTGCAAGGGCGTTGGAGCATGCGCTTGCAAGTGCCGATAGTTGAATATGGCACTGCAGGAACTGTCAACAAAATTTCCAAGCTTTTACTCAATCCTGGAGATTTTGTCGAAATTAACGTTGAATTCGAGCTCGTCATAGTCAAGACTCCCTTAAGTGGTAGGGCGGTCAGGTTAGACCTCTGCTTTAATCACGTTATCCGGCTTGCGGGGACAAGTCCATGCGAAGGAGGGAAGGTACATTGCAAAGTACAAGTACACAACATAACTAACATCTTTTCGTGGAGTATAGACCAGTAACAAAAAGCGGTGAAGTGCATCCAATTTGAATCTAGGTAATCCAAGAGCGATCAAACACCATCAAGCTACCATCCCTGTCCCATGCGCAGATGGCGATTTCTCTTCCGGGTTTGAGGTTCAAAGTTCTTTGATTGATGGTGATAAGGGGGTGGAGACTAATAGTGGGGAGATCGTTCCTCCTCAACTTGAATCAGTGGTAGATTAGTATCATACGATGAACATTACAACTCCTCTGACATCATGATTATTTTTATGTACTAATAACTCGTTCCTTTCTGACCCAGTTTGCTATTGCGCTGGTTCATCCTGAATAATCCTATGACATGTGCAAGTATATACGAGAAAGGAGTGTGTGGCGATAGCATAAGACTGCAGCTCATCGCTTTCAATCATACCCCTTTCGCTACTACTTGTGCCAGATTGTCATTTGCTATTTGAGAAATGGGAAAACGAAACACTTCCTCTGCCGGTCTTGTAATGGATCCATCAAGACCAGACTGACTGACAAGGAGGAAGCTAGGTGCAACCCTAATCAACCATGACAATAGATAAAGGAGTAGTTCTGCCTTTGGATACCAATAGGCGTTGGGACAAGGAAAAGGAATCAAGGATCGGATGTTCACAACCACAAGGCCAGGTCTTTGGGACTAAACCATTGTTTATGATAGAACTGGGGATCGACTACAATACATGGAAGCCTTATATACATACAGCTATCCACTATTAGTAATCCAGTTCTGGGTGTAGAGTATCAGGGAATACAATGATGTCATAGATAAGAAGAATAGTAGCCAATAGCATAAAGAGCGATGACCTAGACCTTTGCAATGAGGGGACAACGTGTATACCAGGAGGTAGGCTCGAAGCATGACGTCAGAGATAGGATAAAGGATGATCTGGGTCTAGATTGTATCACGTGATGGTCGGGGCTAGACTGCTTAGTCAGCAAGTCACGTGATCTGCTTTGGCATAAAGATTAGGCAATCGCAATTGTGACAAGTATTGTGATGCAAGAATGGTGAAGGTAAAGGAATGTTATGACCAGATTCATAACAATGAGTCCCTCCTGATCTCCGAGTCTGAACTCCTGAAGTCCTGGCGACTTCCCTCATTCGTCCTTTGAACTCCTCCGAACTCCTCCGAACTCCGCTCCTAAATCCGGGACACGACACTAGTAAGGGGGCAGCACATAAGCTGAACCCAACATCCTATCCGAACTCCATGAACTCCCGAAAGCCCCTATTTCTGGAGTTCACTCCGGAGGAACGCACGGTCTTAACACATTGCGGCGCTGGTAGTAGATCTCTTCAAACTTGCGTTCCCATGAGGCAAGAAGCACACAGGCTTCAAGAGCTTCTTCGTGGGTGATTTCATGCTGCGATACGATCTGGAACCCGCGGACAAGCTTGCAAAAGTTTAGCCAATAGATTTCGGGGAGGAGGGTATGGAGAAGACCAGGAGCAAGGCCAAACATGTACATGACAAATTCTCAGGTTTTGTAGTCAGTATTTCGTTTTTCAGTGATGTTATGGGGTCTGGTGTCAAAAGCCTGTGGAAGGAATGCTCCGGATTGCTGAACTGCTCGACCATGTGCTTCCCAACGCTCCTTATCTAGAAATATGGCCCAATCCCAAGTGGCGATATCGTCGGTAGGTAGGCAATCAATTGATCCACACCAAAGGTCGAGTAAAATTTTGCTGATGTTGCAAGCGAGGTGCATAATGCCGGTTGTCATGGCAAGTGGGACTCCTAGGGATCAAGTCGGATCAAGTCCTAAGATGAGGGGGGCTTTGGAGATTCCCGTCTCAGTCTATCGACTATTAAACTGGGTCGGGTTAGGGGAAGACATTAGGTGGACGAGGTTGTCCAAGTACGCTTGATTGCCAGCAGGGGGAAGATGGAAGGAAGAGATGTCCGGATGGTTGCTATCATGATAGGCATTGCGAGGGAGTAGAAGCACTGGGTAATAATGTGAACGAGAATCTTTGTGTCGTCCTTTGACACCACAGTAGAGGCGGCACCCATTTTTACCGCAGTGTCCTACAAGTCCATTCCAATGAACGAGGCCTGGTCCATCGCCTGGTAGAAATAATAAAGATGAGTATGGTATTAGTCAAAACAATAATTTCTTACCCATCGTGAATAAGAGGTAGAGGCCAGCCTGATAAACCTGATTCTGGGAGGCATTCCAGATCTTCAGACCTTCCTTTTGTAGAGCGGAGAGGTGATGTAAACTAACGACCATGAATGAATCTATATTCTTGGGTTTCTTGGGCCCAGGGATGAATGCGCCGGGAATAACGCGTGTTTTGCGATAGCGGCTGTCTGGTGATAAGTTGATGACCATCCATATGGTGATCCAACAATCTGATTCCTTGTCTTCATAGAGCTGGGCACCATCGATGGATGCCATGACAATGATATCATTAGCTTGAATGTCGCCGTCGAGGTATGCACCCAGAAAGTCCCAGCCCGCAACTATGTCATCGATGAGGGGAATTTTTTGCGTGCGGTGGTACTCATTGATGATTGCATGAGCTCACGTGTATAGATACTCCATCGCACGGGCACTTTCCGGATCACGGTATAAAGCCTGGAGCTGTGGACCAAGCGGAAGAGTAATGAAGGTCTTGGCAGGGATCTTGAGACGACCACGACTGGCTGCAAGCTTTGACTCATTCCAACGAGATGCGTCGCATGTCGGACATCTCTCAAGCTCTTCGAAGGGACCAGTGAATGCGAAACAAGAATTCAGGCACATATGGTGCTCGATTGATTCGATTCCCGTGTGGGTTGCAATGAGATCCTCCACAGCCCCAAACCAAAGGCATTCATCGACTCCATTGGCTCCAGCAAAGTTGTCGTGTGTAGATCTGATGACCCGTTCATACGCATCACAAGAGGCATGCTCAAGTGCCAAGTACGTAGCGATACTGTGTTTGACACCTGGACTGATAATTTCGAGAGGGAAAGTGGGGGGACTGCGCAGTCTGGTAAGCATCGGCGCAGTCATCTTGGCAATAGGTGTTGGGATTTGGGTATTCACTTTCTGAATTTCTATTCCATATACCCAAATCCGGAACCCTAATTTAAGGTTACAGCAAACCATTCTATAACATTGTATAGGTTTGCGTTTGGCCACGGCCAACTACCTAAATAGGCAACTCTTTCCTTTTATGGAAATGGCCAATTACCTTTTATGGTAATCCTTTGACCTAGTCATCTGGCCATGAGTTGGCAGTCACTTCTCACATTACGTCATAGATAAGAAGCTTACTCAGCTATGCGATACGCACGTATCTTTAGTCATCTCGCATGACTCATACTTATCTCTTATCTTCTTATCTCTTATCCCTTATCTCTTTATCTTCCCTTAAACGGACTCTTACGATAAAGAACCAAATACGTACAAACAAACTGTATACCGTATATAAGGAGAACTCCTTACAACGTTCTCCTTTAACCCAGTCAATCAAGTTCTTTCTTGATATACTCTTCAAGTCTTACTTCGAATCCTCCCAAGTGCTAGTGAGTCTCTTCCCTAGCCATAATCCTCTGATACCAGCGACTACTCGTCGAACTGGTAACCCTCAGTCTTACTCGTCTGAGGAGAAGTGCAACTACGCATTGCATTAATAGGATCCTCGAGCAACGCATTGCAGATGATATTGACCAAGGCCATGGTATTTTGAAGCTTTTGAATATTTGTGAGGCGAGCAAGCTCACCGAGGTCGATAGGACATGGACGCCTTCTATTGTATTCGATCCGTCTCACACGGTTCCGGACCGCTGGGGGCTCGGGAGGATCTTGTGGGTCATCATGGGGTTCATGAGGCAGGAGAGGGCTAGGAGGACGAGATGGAATGTCATTTGGAGGCAGAGGACTGGGAGGACGAGATGGAACGTCATTTGGAGGCAGAGGACTGGGAGGACGAGACGGAGCATCATTTGGAGGCAGTGGACTGGGAGGACGAGATGGAGCATCATCGGAAGCGATCAGGGAGAAAGGACGGTCAAAATAAGGTGAAGGGAAACGTTGCTGAGGGGGAGGAGACGGCATATTGTTGCGCTGATATTGATTAGGCTGCTATCAGCATTTTTTCAATAATATTCTAATGGATGCACGTACGTCTGGAGGCACATTCTCTTTGGTACGAGCATGTTTGCGCTTTCCAACCCCCCGTTGGGAATCCGGCGCTTCACAGGCTCGCTTGGCCAATGCTTGTAAGGTAGCCGCACGCTGGACACTGGGAGGATTTGCCTTGGAACTCGGGCCAGGAGCAGAGGGTACAGGATTCACGGCATTCACAGCAATGGGTTCAAAGACAATCTTGTGGGCAGCCTCGAGGGACATCGCCTTGACGACCTGGATTCAAGTGCGTTCGTCTTCATCAGCAGCAGTGAGATGCCTGTAGAATGTCGTCTCAGACAATGTATGGGGCTGTCCATTGCAGTATCGACGACATATACAGACGCATTGCTTGGGATTCGCTACAGCAGACGCTTGCATTCTAGTATAGCAATGGTTAGTGAAAAGAGAATGGAGTGAAAAGGCTGCGTACAAGGGCGAAGTGCTGGTGAGAATGTGGGAGCTAGAAAGCGTAGTAGCGGCAAAAGTGATGTGATGCGACTACGTGCAATTGCGATTTGTAACGTTCAAGGTGCGATGATTCATCCAATATGCAGTGATTGTAATATCGCAGTGATCATTTACAACGTTACATGCGATATCTACGTCGTGTGATTACATATCATATGTAAAATTGAGATGTCGTCAGATTTTTGAGATCAGGTTGATGTCCGGTGAGGTCCGGTGAGGCTGGTTCATAACCAACTTCCACAGGGCATCATCCCTCTCTTTTGTGTGTCTTTCGATTCTTATCTGAATCCGAGTCGATCTCGAAGATCGTTGGTGGTCGCTCCCATGGACCATCGTCCCCTCGCCTCTTTCTTTTGTGTGCGTTAAAAAAAAAGATGGACAATATGAATTCGAGTGCGTTATTTTCTTTCAACTGTTCCGTCTTTTTGTTTCGCGCTGAGGCGATTCTTAGGGTTTCGCGTCTCGCCGATGATGGCGAAAATGGGCTTGCGTCCGAGGCGGGCTACGCTGTAATGTACTTGGAGTTACGCCGTGACTTCGAGTTCATGGGCGTGCATACTATACCTATAAGCGAGGAGAATTTGTACAGCACACTTACGCGACGTGTTGCCTCCGTCTTCCGATGACATTAAGGATACAGTGTGCGTCGTTTTCAGCGGAGGATCTGCACCCCCAAGCACAGTGTCATTGAGACGTTTCGGGCCTTTTCTTGTGCGTAAATCTCGCGTCCAAAAGTGACTATGTATGTACACGATGATCCACCCAAACTTGAAGAACCTGGTCTTAGCAACACTGGGATCGACGATGATGCAGCGCCATTTCTGGCATCTTGTTTGTCACTCGTCGTGCTCGACGTTGCAGGCACCGAATTGACAAGTCCGTCCTGCATCACTGTCTCTTACTCGAGCGTGCAGTGCTGAGGGTCCCCCTTATCGTATACGTAGTAGGTTGTTTTGATTATCGGTGCCTGCCCGAGATTGGAGAAACTTGATCTGACAAGCTATGAAAGCATTGGGGTTATTCTCTCCACGAAGCTAGCAGTTGACATGATATAGTCTTGAACCGAGAGAAGTAGGCCCTTGGATATGTTCTGTCAAGAGCGGCATGGATTGTGATACAAACTTGAACATACGCATGCGAGCAGCAAATTCTGTCGTCTGTGAACCTCAGTAAGTAATAGGGTGTATTTGTTCTACTATGGACTCATGTCACGAGAAGCGACCACACTTGACATAATGATGGTGGTGGCAATGGAAAACACTTCGAAGCCGTAGAGAGGTGTATCGAATCGGCCTGGTTCGACCAGTAATGGTGTGAGAATACGGAGAGGTGGTATTGAGCACTTCCTCGTCGAGGGGCTGCTTGGATGATTGAAGAGTTGGTTCTGTACTTACGAAACAGGACAACGGGGAGCACCATTGCTATCCAAGAAATGCAATCTAACTGTTTAGTCGTACTTGTGTACATGCCAAATAATAATCAAGGCGACGGCAACCCTAGTCGAGTTGACCGACATATATCTGGACCAGGAGTACCATGTGCCTAGTGATATATGCAACAAGGATAAATGTATGCAATAAGGATAAGGGAACAGGGAACAGACGTCCAGGTTTGCCCGGAGGGCTGTTCTTTACAGAGGGCTGGCCAAACGTGGCTGCCAACCTCCCCCACTGAGTCGGGGGTACATCACTCTACCGCGCGAAGATAATCGAAATCATCCTCATATATTTCACTGATCACGTAACGTCTTGTATCTATATTTCCAAGGTTCGCATTCATCGAGGAATGAACGGTGGTATGTAAATCGATAGAAAAGGGGGAATATCAGACCTCATTGTCCGACAACTGCCCTCTTGAAAGCGACAAGAGGAGACACGCCTAACCCGACCACGCCAGCGACCAGGCCCCCGAGGGGTCCGGCCATATTATTCCCTTCCTCCGCCCACTCATCTGCAACCGAGCCAATATCGTGGAGGAATCGGCCGAACATTCCGCGATTGGCATAAGTTTCCGCTTTGCGCTTCTGGGCTTCGATCGCTACGATCCGTTGCTGTAGCATCGCTGCATTCTGCTCAGCCTCTGCTGCAAGTCGTTCCATCTCTTGTTGTCTTCTTCGAGCTTCCTCCTGCTCCCTATTCTTGATTGCGGCGTTCTTCGAATCCCTACGCTGTTGCTTATCGGCGAGGTCTCGCAGGCGCTGTTTCTCAGCACGATCGAGCTGGACGCGCAATTGCTGTGCATCTCCCTCTGCTCGCGCACGGTCTTGCTGCAATTTCGCAGTCTCCTTGTCGACCAAGGCTTTCCAACGCTTCAATTCCTCCTGCGAGGTCCTTTGTTCGTCGCGAAGCGTGTCGACCGTCATACTCAATCGCGCCTGGTCCTCCTCGGCACGCCTGACCTTCGCCTCCAGGACCTTTCGCTCAGCGTCCAACTCAGCTCTCAGAGCTTCGTCGCGTTCCCGTGAAGCCTCCTCCATCTCTCTCTTCAGGTTTGCCAGCTCCCCGGCATGTTTCTTCATCAAGTCCTCGATGTCTTTGTTGATGATACGACCAGCGTCCGTGTCTGCTAATGTCTTGCCTTGTGCGACCTGGTCCTGCATCTGAGTGCTGACCGCTCTGAGGGGGATGAGCTTGGCCATGATTGCCTGTGCAGAGTCGGCATTGTTAAAATGGCGACACATCTGGGCTCCAGACGTGACGAGTGGTTTGAAGGTGTCATCTTTCAGGAATTCCTCTCGTTCGAGGCCCTCCTGCTCGTTGACGCGATCCCAGTTGGTGCTGACAATACGAACATTACAAAGGCTCTTTTCTCCGCACAGAGCCTGGAACATTCGAAGGTTCTTCCTGGCAACACCGCCCATCCGAGGGTCAGAGATGCGGTACATGTAGATGATTCCATTCAACTTCTTCCCTTCGCTACAGATTTCCATTCGTCACAACGTAGGAGACACATGCTCAATTAAATGCACTTACTCTTTCTCCGGCTGCAGGAAGTCTATGATCTTCTGTAGGATATCGGTGTCCGTGAGTCCCTCTCGAGAATCGTCGAAGCCGGGGGTATCAATTAGCATGACGGAACGGCCAGTTTTTGCATCTGTGTAATGGGCGGTTTGGACATCGGATGTCTCGGATTCGGGTGTGTGGCCGATATGGATCTTAGCGTCGTTGGTGAGATGTTTGATAAACTACAGGGGAGATGCGAACATTAGTCAAGATTAGGCGAAGCTGTCAAACACACACAGTTGATTTTCCTAGGTTTCGAAGAATCGGACGTAAACTCAGATGCGGACATGGTAACGAAGGATGCGTACCGGTGCCAGTTGCACCCATGACCCTACAAGCTTTGTTAGTCTGACAGGCACTTCGACGACGGTCAAGGGTTGTACGTACGCGACTTTGATATAACCATCCTGGAACATGAGTAGAAGATATTCGGTGTAGCCAATTCAGATTCCTACTCACTACAAGTGGTTCTTCCTGCCTCGATGTAGGTACACGTTTGTTTGACTTCAATGCTTCCAGCGGGTCGTCCTAATGTCCACCCTCAGACCTTGCAAATCGTCTCCAGAATTGTGAGCCAATTGTACCCACCGTCTTCGGTTGTCTCTCAGTCACCTCTGCACGTGCAGCACGGGCCTCCGTCGTACTTGAGTAGTTCTGCGAAGTACCTCCACCAAGCACCTGGTGACTGCCCGAATGAGCATCCGGTCTGGAACACTGCGAACCCATAGCGCAGATTGCAAGCAGTATAACGTTGGCAGTACACTTGCCAGTGCTTTGAGTCGGCTGTGTTGCACGGCCGTCTGAAGCAAAAGTGAATGGTGGGCAAAGCCTATTTTTTCCGCTCTTTTATCCGAGTCCCACCTACAAAAGCGCTTGTAGGCGTCATCGTTCAGATACTCCCAGAACTTCATCAAGCGCTCCAAAAATGGATTTACTGAATGGAGGGGTTGACAAGTGAAATGAACGAACAGCTCTGTCGTTACGCGAGCCCTGTCATTGGTTGATAAGCCTTTAAGCGAAAAAGTGTCTTGCACTGGCAGTACGGCGAGTCTCAAGCGAGTCCTGGGACTCGGCTAATACCTATATGGAGCGAGTGATTGATGTTGGCAAAGTTTTTCGAGCATGCCGTTGGATTCGTCAGATATCTCATGCTGTAAACGTGGCCAGTCACTCATGACCAAAATCAAAGCGTGTTCGCGTGTTCCTACCGAGGCAATCTAATTCGTTGAAGAGACGTCAGGGTAAGGAAATCAAATTCAGAAAGGGAACCATCACCAGAAGCATGCAGGGCCCAAGTTGCATCCAGCGACTTGATCTCCGTGTGATGTGACCACAGTGGATTCGACTATTCAGCAATCTGAGTTCAACTTGAACGTTCAACATTCAACCCTCAGGCTGGTGGGAAAGTGGGGTCCACTTGGAAGTTGCAGGTGCCTGTCGACCTCGCTCCTCCACCTGGTCACGTATGATGTAACCGGTACCAGTGTCTCATTTCTCTATTCGAGCACTGAGCTCCAAGTGAGAGGGGAAAACGAATCTGGGTAATTGTAACCAATCACACTAGAACAGGCATCATTGATCGCATGCAAGAAAAACAAAACAGGAACCACCTTTGTGCTGCCACAGCTGTACTAGATTGCAGCTCGTGTTCCTTGCTTTGCCGGTACTGATTCATTTGGTGTTGTGCCACTGGCAAGCAACCTCAGGTTGAGGTCACCACGTTTTCTTCCTCCCCCGAAAACATTTTCGTCAAGATGAATCAGTACATAACATGTGCGGCCGCTTCTTTGCCTTGACTGTCGAATTTAAATGCACATCAGCTTCTCATCAATTTCGGCCACTATTGGGCAATACGTATCCATATTATATGACTTAGATCTGATAATCATGATCATATTAGTGTTCATGAAATGGAAGCCAAGTAATAGATCCAACTTGAACGAGACCAATGTCATGGTTGTCCTGGATAATAGTCATGAGCGCTAAAAGTAATGGTGGGTGTGCAGTGTGGTGTCATATTCACTGTGCAAAGTCAAACTTATGTTGGAAAGCAATCACCTTGCTTGCAAAGTCATGTCCAATGTCACAGTTGGCTGCAAAATGTCCACTGATCAATAAATAATAAATAGAGACAAACAGAGGAAGATAGTATGGAAGAATTCCAGACGGGATGACCGTGACGTGACATGGACACCAAATAACGAAATCAGATCGAAAAGGAAGAGGAGCGAGGCAAAGTGCACGAAAACGAGACTTTCTCACAAGCAAGGTATTGTAAAACGGCATGTAGTGCCACTCACTAAGCATGTGAACGAAGTTGGCATGGAAAATTTGCTTTGGTTGCTTTTCTCCTCCTGTGACATGCTTTGACGTCGACACTGGGATTCACTGACATAATGAATACTCAAAGTGCATTAATTATTATGGTTTTGCGTCCGGTGTGGACAAAGGTAACATTTGCGGAGTTGCATGATTTCAAGTTTCTGGGCAACAATTTGATACCTGTTAATGATGAGAATTGGTTTCCGTGCGAGTGTATTCATTAGTGGTATTCACTGTGGCACTTAAGTGACTCTGATTGGAGGCTGATTTGGCACTGAAGTTGGGTAAATAAAACTTCAGAGTTTGAAAAGCATGCCTGCCCTTCAACCACGTCTCCGCCGCTCTGCTCATCTGCAGGGCCTGTCACAGTCTACTCGGCACCGACTTCCTACCCTCTCCAGACTCTCCACCATCTCGTGCCTGTCAGGATTTGGGTATTCACTTTCTGAATTTCTATTCCATATGCCCAAATCCGGAACCCTAATTTTAGGTTACAGCAAACCGTTCTATAACATTGTATAGGTTTGCGTTTGGCCACGGCCAACTGCCTAATTAGGCAACTCTTTCCTTTTATGGAAATGGCCAATTACCCTTTATGGTAATCCCTTGACCTAGTCATCTGGCCACGAGTTGGCAGTCACTTCTCACATTACATCATAGACAAGAAGCTTACTCAGCTATGCGATACTCGCGTATCTTTAGTCATCCTATATGACTCATACCTTATCGCATGACTCATACTTATCTCTTATCTTCTTATCTCTTATCTCTTATCTCTTTATCTTCTACCCTTAAATGGACTCTTACGATAAAGAACCAAATACGTACAAACAAACTGTATAATGTATATAAGGAGAACTCCCTACAACGTTCTCCTTTAACCCAGTCAATCAAGTTCTTTCTTGATCTACTGTTCAAGTCTTACTTCAAATCTCTCTAGTGCTAGTGAGTCTCTTCCCTAGCCATAATCCTCTGATACCAGCGACTACCGTCGAACTAGTAACCCTCAGTCTTACTCGTCTGAGGAGAAGCGCAACTACGCCTTGCATTAGTGCCGTACCCAGGAAACAGCAGAACATCTTGGGGCTGTAACCTCTAGTACTGTTACAGATTTTCCTATAGACGATTGGCTATCGGCGACGCCTCTTGAAGGCGACGGCAATGGCACTTTTTCTTTTTCTTTTACTCCTTACAATACTCCTTTACACGACGGATTCCCCATCTTAGACTCTTACTTTACGTGGCCCAATGTGGACCACTCAATTCCTTCTTCAATGACGGGTGGCTGGTTCAAGAGTAATCCCAATCAGTGGCTCTGATTCCGGAAGCGGCTCTCCGCTTCTCCTTATGGGTATCGCGGATTCCTTTGATCCACTCCGCGTATCTCGATCTTCCTTTTACATTTGTTTCCCCTTTTGTACACAGCTCTCCGCTTTCCTCATTCAGATGACTCCCTTTGGAACATCCTGTATTCGTACTACGGTCTTCCATACGGACAACCGCTCCTCCTTCTGGATGCATCCCATATCCAGCTAGATCCTTTATATCCATGTCTCTTTACGTATATAAGGTGCTTCTCACCTCCCTATGTTCCTTAGCTAGTTCTGTGCAATTCAGCATACTTCTAAGACTCCACTCGGTGTGAGACTTCTCCCTAACGGTCAAAGACTCTCAGTATTGCGGATCAAGGCCCTCTTCTTAACGGACATCACCGCCTTCAGATCCAGTTCTCTTTTGCTAGCCTAAGGTGTGGGTGAGACATCGCCGCCTGAAAGCTAAGCCGCTTCGCGTCTAGTGATTGTATGCTCTCGCGTAACAAGTACTATGCAAGGGGGCAATGGAAAAGGTAAAGGAAAGGGCAGGGCAGTGGAAGTGACCAATGCCACACCTTCAGCCACTGCGACTACCAAAGAGCAACCCACGAAGGCCCCCAACATCACCTGGGATGAAGCCCATGTCTGAGAGCTTGTTGACTGGATCGTAACTCATCCTGCCGACTGTCATATTCTATTCAATGATCGTACCAATACCAATGCCGTTCCCCCACCCCCGTCAGGTGAAAGGCCATCAGGGAAGCAAAAGAAAGACATCCATGCGTGTTATAGATCCGTCAAGACCAGACCGACTGACAAGGAGGAAGCTAGGTGCAACCCTAATCAACCATAGACAATAGATAAAGGAGTAGTTCTGCCTTTGGATACCAATAGGCATTGGGACAAGGAAAAGGAAACAAGGATAGGACGTTCACAACTACAAGGCCAGGTCTTTGGGACTAAACCATTGTTTAATGGCTAACCATTGTTTATGATAGAACTGGGGATCGACTACAATACATGGAAGCCTTATATATGTACAGCTATCCACTATTAGTAATCCAGTTCTGGGCGTAGGGTATCAGGGAATACAATGATGTCATAGATAAGAAGAATAGTAGCCAATAGCATAAAGAGCGATGACCTAGACCTTTACAATGAGGGGACAACAAGGATACCAGGAGGAGTACTTGAGGCACGACGTCAGAGATAGGGAAAAGGATGATCCGGGTCTAGATCGTATCACGTGATGGTCGGGGCTAGACTGCTTAGTCAGCAAGTCACGTGATCTGCTTTGGCATAAGGATTAGGCAATCGCGATTGTGACAAGTATCACGATGCAAGAATGGCAAAGGTAAAGGAATGTTATGACCAGATTCATAACAATGCGACAATTGCCCGACACATCTTTGAGGATAAGGATCCCTCGTTTTCTGCTGATCCTGATCGATTCACCCAATCCATTAGCAATCGTTTGACTGCATATGTTAAATTTTTATTGATATTCTCTGTTATTTGCTGATCAAAATATCTAGATTGAAATGCGAGTATCGAAAGTGTCGAAACTGCCTCAAACAAACAGGTGCGGGTGTTCAGCCCGGTGGTCCAAATCCCAACATCCTCAGTAAGTCCAACTCCAATACGGTCGCCTGATGGCCCTAATGAAGTTCCATTAGGTGAAATCAACATCAATTGTCCTTATTATCACGAGCTTGACCAGATATGGTGTGGGATACCAGGCTTTGACAGTGAATTAATATCATCCAAGCCAAACGTGAACCATTCACAGGATATGCTTGCCCTCGTAACCGACATGGCAGCAGCTGATGCTGTCAATCCGACCGCCAGCCCCACCATGACTGAGGGTGTTGAAGCTTCATTGGCACAGGGGTTACAGGAGGTGGAGATGCAGGACAGGGACAGCTTCCAAAACATTGAAGAAGAGGAGGATGATCTTCCCATCCTGAACAAACTGGATGCTGATGAAAATAATATGTACATTGATGATGATGATTGGTTAGTGAACCGAGACTTGGACCTCGAGGACATGGCCCAGGATGACTATGGGCTTGATGGTGACATTGGATTGAGTGATCATGAAGTTGTGGGGCCTTCAGGCTCGGACAAGGTAAGGAAAAGAGTCCTGCTATGTGGACTTGAGTGTTGTAGCTGACACAACTTTTCTAGGCCAGCCTTGGTGCTTGCATTGCAAGCCCTGCCGCTACTGCCTTTGGAAGATCTCGCCTGAAACCTCCCAGCTCGAGCGAGGCTCACAGAGCAGTACGAACACCGTTGTTCGATAGCTGAGCAGCATTCCGTCAGCAAACACCATATGCACATCCCACTAGCATGGGCTCAGCCAGCCTGAGTACTGGCACTCCTTTGGCCTCCTCCCCTTCTCTTAGATCAGGTGGTCGTGCCACCAAAAAAGCAAACTCCGATGGACCTGCTCGCATCAAGGGCAAGCTTGACAAGATCACGATCATGATGAAGGATACTGAGCTCCGTACGGAATCTGCTGACACCCTCCGAACCCGTCACACTGTCGCCAAGATGAACTATGCACTTCAGGGCAAAGAGATCGCTTACCAGCACGAGCAATTGACCCTCCAGCAAGCAAATGCTGAGGTCGAGCTCCAGTATCAAATTAAGCTGAAGTTGCAGGAGGAGAAGGTTGCCAATGTCGAGATTGAGAAGCTGAAGCTGCAGATCAAGCTAGAGGAGTTGCAGCAACGCAAGAACCAAGGCACATCTGCCACAACATCCAATGCACTGGCCTGAATGCTTCCCCCCGGTGAATCCCTCCTTTCCCTTCGTCCTTCAGGCTTGAGTTGCTCATTATTGTTGCGATACGATGGCCACAGTACATGGGTCGCACGACTAACGGCACTCTGAGTGATAGCTAACCCAATCCACAAGAAGAATAACGATAAAGGAGTAGTGTTGTCTTCAGATACCGATAGACGTAGGACGAAGGAAATCGGACAAGGAATGGCTTAGTCGCTAATACCAATGCACTATGGGGTGAATCACAGTTATTGATAGGACTGGGGCTACTCGAAGTACATGGAAGCCTTTATATACGTACAGCTACCCACTATTAGTAATCCAGTCCCATGACTAAGGTATCAGTAAGCTATGATGTCATAGATAGCAAGAATAGAATAAG